>WBNQ01048511.1:0-31073 GCA_013401375.1 Spizella passerina | reverse complement strand
AACAAATTACATTAGTTAAATTCTGCTCTGCTATTTATTTGGGCTGAGCAATTGTTAGAACTATTGGGGAAAAAAAGAAGAATGTCAACCACTGAAAATAAAAAGTAAAGAATTTTCTAGCTCTTACCTGCTGGTGTTTGCTTTCTTCCATTCTTAAAATCTGTGTGTACTCGCTCTCATAGATGCTGGGGGTTTTTTAGGATTTGGTTTAACTCATGGTCACTGAAAAACTGCCCTACAACTAAAGCTGCAAGAATTGCTGCTACTGCTTCCTTCAGATAGAGCTTAACTGGATTGGGGTTTTGCTTTTCCCAGTGCTGTGTGGCCAGGGCATGAGGCATTACTGAGACCAGAAAACAATGTAGTTGCTCCAGGTGTTTTCAAAGACAAGGACATTTGTTGAGCTGCCTTTGAACATCCTTCCTCTTCTGCAGTGTTTACCTTGGATGCCTTGTCACTCCTGAAGGTATAGCAAGCTCATCATGGAATTCCCACTGTGCAGTTTCCTGTGTGTTATTTTTCAGGGGCAGGGCTATGCTGTGCTTCTCTTTCCCCACTTGTTCCTGCTTACTCCTGTATGAATTTCTGGCACCTATATCAAGGATGGCACTTGGGCAAATGCTTAATTTGAGTGCACTGCCTAGACACAAAGATAGAAATGGGTTTAGGTACTGTTGAAAAAGTGTGAGTTGAGGCAGACATTTAGTGCTTTAGAAGATGCAAACTACCTAAGTGCTTTCTCAGAAAGATTACTCATCATTGTTCTTTACAATATATATCATGATAGGGAGAAGGAGGAGTAAAGGACACAAATAGTGATAGGTTTGTAACAGCTTCTCTGGGCAATAGGGGGTCCCAGGTTTTTGACTTCCTACTGTTTTTTAGCAGGCTCAGGACAGACACTAGTAGGAAGTGAGAAGCTCCCAGCTGTTAGCAGCTCTGTTCTGCCTTGTTGTGAGCCCTTGTTCACTTTGTCTCTTTTTTACTTCCATGTCTGTTTAAAATACAAAGGCTGGTGAGGTGAGGACTGGCTCTTGCTCTGTCTTTGACCCTGCCTGCCAAAGCCAGGGGACTTGCTCCCCTCTGGCATCTCAAAATGTATATGTAATACAAGTAATTGTTAGGAAATTTCTCTCTTGTCAGTCAGTCATCTACAATTTGGGATTCTCAGTGTACTGGGCACTGACTCCATCATCAGCGTGACAAAGTCTGACAGTTCTGTAGACAGTTTCAGGTTCTCTGTGCAGATAACATTGGTATTTTCAGTGATGGTTTAGGTGCTGGAAACTTAACCTTGTTCACCTTGTGGACACTGTTGAAAGGTCTCAGAATAGTCTCAAATGAAAAATTCAGACAGAAGCCTGCAGTTCCAGAAGAGCATTGGAAATGATGGCTTGATGTCCATACAGCTTTCATCACCGTGGGTTGTCTTCTTCCTTTCCAATAAGTGTCAGCACAGGGTTTGCACTGGTTTTGGTAGTACATGAGAATGCAAGTGGACTGAGGGATGTCAGCCTTAACTTGCAGGTGCTGTGAGCTGTGTCCTCAGCTGTGGAGCTGTATGCATAATGCTTTCTGCCTGACATCAGTTTTCTTTTTGTCTTTTGCAGCACTTTTACAGGCAGTCATATCTGGTGATCTACTGAAGGTAGGTACAGAGCACTGATTGTCCAATTACTCACATTTTTTAGCTGGTCAGATATACTTGTACATTTTATTACACCTCTGCTCAAATCACAAATAGGCTGCTGTGGGGATTTCTGGAAAGTGCCATTTTACAGCCTTTCCAGGAAACCCTGAACACTGGGGAAACACATCATTCAGGTGAGGTGTGAAATTTGTGTGAATAGGATCTGGTGTTAGCCAGAGCCTTTTTGCCCAGGATTCAGAGCCCACTGCACAGAGCAATATGCCAGTCACTAACAGGGAAATTGCTATATTGGCAGTGTTGAACAGCAGGGTAGTTCTGACACAGCCTTACACAGGAAAGCATATTTTCCACCAGTGAGGCTGGTGGACAAGACCCCAAGTGCTAGCTTGCTCAAAGTCTTGCTAGGCAACCACCAGACCAGGTAGAACAAACCTCAGCTGGTGGTTTTATCACCTGATGGATGTCTCAAAACTTGTAGTGCCTTGGTATAGTAATTTGAGAGGAAAAAGTACTCATGCAAAATTTTTGTGCCAATGACTGCAGTCCTACACCAGACAGCCATTCAGGCTGCCTGTCTCAGTAGCCAAGTCAGGATCTGTAAACATGCTCTTGAATTTGGATGAGGACTGTGATTAATGACTGCAATTTCATCTGTGAGAAGCCAGCTTGGAGCCATTTGTAAAAATGACAGTGCTGTTAGGCCAATTTTTGCCTGCAGGTATTTTGCCTCCCTTCTATACCACTACCTCAGCTCTTGTGGCTGCAGCATCTAGGGAGCAGTCCTTCAAGCAGCCATAAAAGTATTGTCTCCTTTACACTTCTTGAAAATGTTTTGCCTGAGTTGGCTTTGGTGGGGAAACTCCTTGTCCTTCTTCAGTGTACTGCATTATAAATGAGTCCTCACAGTAGCAATTCTCTCCTTTTTCTGCAGTGGTCTGCACTGCAAATCCCACCCCCCTCCCTCAAAGTTTACATCATTTTTGAGACCTGCCTGGTTGCTGTTTCCCTCTTATTCTCACCCCATGTATTGCTCCCACCTTGGCCAGCCCTGAACCAGGGGCACTGTGACAAGGGTGATGACATGACAGTCACCTCATCTCCTTGTGAAATTTTGAATTGGAGCTTTCTAATTTAGTCAGAAAATATGACTCCTGTGCTGAGGAAAATGTGAGTCTTCAGCAAAGAAGCCAGAACTTTTTATCAAGTACATATATTTTAATATATCCCAACAGTATTGCCAGATGTGGTTTGCAAGCATTCCTTGCAAGCAATAAATCATCACCAGTAGAGTAGCAATGTCTCATTGTTTAGGAAATACAGATTGTTCTCCTTAACACATATAATTGTCAATAGTTCTGGTTTCAGATGTTTTATATCAGGGCCTAAAAGCTGGCTTTAAATTAATGTTTTATTTTATTTTATTCTGTTTGGAACTGACTGACAATGAGAACCAGTAAAGAATTTACTGACATATTTGTTTTTCTGCTCCTCCCATCTTATCCTTCTGTATGTTTTTTCTCTCTCTCTCTTTTTTTTTTAATTTTTTTTTTCCTTCTAGTTCATAGAATGTTGTAAAAAAGGAGCCAATTTGTTAATCCAAGGACCTGATCACTGCTCCTTATTGCACCACGCTGCCAAGACTGGGAATGGTGAGATTGTGAAATACATCCTGGAGCATGGTGAGTCCCAGGGGGCAGACCAACAGAGAGCTGTACCTCAGCCAAGTGTCACTCAGGCAAAACCACACAGGGCTGCAGCAGGTGGCCTCACTCATCTGTGGTGTCCCTCAGTGCAATGTCCACCTGCAGCCTGTGTGAGCAGGAGGCTGGGAATGGGGTAGCAATGAGAGTGATGGCTCCAGGCAAAGTGTGAAAAGAAGAATTAGAATGGCTTTTGAGGAGGGCGGTGTTTCCACATTTGCATCAGCTAGGGGGCTGTGAAGAGGTAGTGTGAAGCTTTAGCTAAAACCTCTGGCACAGGGATCGTCTGAATTGTTTTTCAATTAGAGCATATGTTGTAGAAAGCATCTAATCTCTATTAAAACATTTACAGTGACAAAGAGCCCATACAATGATTGTTATTATTTCAGCATTTAGTAACACACTGGTCAGGAATCTGCTTCCTTACATCTAGACAAATTCATCTACCTTCCATTCCAGCCCTAGAATATTATGTCTCTTAGATTCAAGACCACCCAACAGCACAAACTTGTGATCTCCATTTTGTATTTATGGACTGTGATCATGCTATTGCCCTTTTTTGCTCTTCTCTCTTCTTTGTCAGTAGATTACAGGCTATTCTTTCTGTGTCTGAGGCAGTCACATTTAGGAGCTTCTGCCTGTTGAACCACTGTAACCTTGCTCCCTCACTGCTGGAGAGTGGCACAGTAAAATAGTCACTGCTATACTAATAGAGCTGAAGTCACAGTTATCAGCCTCCTTCACTATAGGAAAAGTTTTCTAGTCTTAACTCCTCTCTGACCCCACTTCAAAATATCAATGGCTATTTTGGCTTCTGGATGTCAAAATCAGCTACATTATTTCAGCAGCAGTGCAAGTGTGAACACAGAGACTGTCTGGTAATTAGAATAAGTGTTAGCTGTTGCTCCAAGGTATTGCACAAATTGTACAGAGAGAAGAAAAAACAGAACTTGCTAAGAAGGGAAGAAGCAACAATGCATCTCTTCACTCTTGACTCCTAAGTTAGGTATTAACATATAGCTGTCAGGTATTCTCTAGGTCCAATTTCCTCTACTGTCAACAGCAATCTGTGACTTAGTTCATTTGCTCTGGTGTGGCAGAGGCACTTTTGGTGGCAGATGGAAGTGAGGAGAGCATCCTTAATAGCAGCAGGCTTCTGGCATGACTAACTCAAAGGACATCTTAGTCAAGGTAGTCATTGGAGCCCAGAAAGCGATTCAGGAACAGTTACCTGTGCAATTTGTGTATTTAGATAAACATAAATGTCTGATGTCATTTGCCCTTGGATATCCAGGATATTTGCTTGGGTCTACAAGAACACACAAGGCTCAGAGGAGGCCTGACCTGCACTGACAGCCAAAGCCCAAGCAAACATCTCTGTCATTCCAAGTGCATCCCAAGGCTTGCCCATAGGTATATCAAACAGCACCAAATATCTGTGTGTGGACAACTGAACTATGCCCCAAAATTCTGACTGAGAGGGGCTGAATTGTTCTTGTACTCCTTTATGTATAGATACCTACACATGAATTGGGCAGTGCAGCTGGCCTTATATCCAAATAATGTCTGGTTTTCTCACCAGTTCTAGCAAACCTTACCAATGCTGACTCTACCTTCTCTTTACTGCTCTGGATTGTTGCATTAGTCACAGTGCACACATGTGCCACTGAATTCTGTAGACAGGCATAATTTTGCTTTATTTTCTTACTGCCCTTGGTCTCTTCTCACACTGCACATGACCTGTGCAAATTCATCAATGCTTCTTTAGGATTTTTATTAGACACATAAAGTTTAACTTAGTGACAGTCTGGCCCAGTTACTTTGATGAATATTTAAAGTGAGATAATTTAAACTGAAAAGAATGTAAGCAGGGAATCCATGGGAATTTTGGAAGTAAATAGAGAAATGTGAGGGATTACGGACTGTTAGACAAAGACAAATCAGAAGGTTGAGCAAATGTCAGCTCAGTTCCTCTCTCCCTTCTTTATCCCCAAGGATGGCAGGAGGCTTTTGCAGCTTTCCAGACATATGTCCTCTGGGCTTCTCCAAATGCATTGTTTGTTTAACATTCTCCGGGGATCAGGGAGTGCATGGGACAATGCACAATCTAATAGAGGACTCCTCTCTTCTCCCACCAAGCAATTAATGAAACTCATTTCTACTCTGGGCACTTCTCAGCCACAAACGAGCTCTCTTGCTGAATCATCATCATCATAATGCCCTTGTTTTTCTTTGCATTCTCTGGCATTTGGCATCTTCTCAGCATTAATTACTGTACATGACCTGATCCAATGCTACTAATATCTAAGGGTTTCCCTGCGTGGAGCTTCTTGTTTCTGCCAATATCCACCCATAAAAATTTCATAAAAATGAGTCTTACTTCTGTTCTGGCAATTACCTCTGCCCAGTCAGACTTCCTCTGGAGTTTGTCTGCTTCCCAATACACGGGGAATAGTGAATGATAATAGGCGTTCCACTGTAAAATATCCTCAAGCACACAGCAAAGAAAATCTATTATTAACCACACAGGGAAAAATCTTCTGAATATCTCTAAAAAACAACTGCAACAAAAGAAGACAAAACCCACTGCTCCAGGGACTTTACCTTTCTAGTTTGAAAAACAGTGGGATGAATCCAATGCAATACAGGAGTGGCACACAGAACTAGAACTACAAAGGAAGGAAAATGGTATAGTGGGGCTAAAGCTTTGTGGAGATGGCCTATTCTACAAACATGCAGAGCACCTGTATATGAAAGGTTATTCTGTGCTCATGATCAGAATGATTTCAGATGTTAAGGGGAGGAAAATAGCCTATCTTAAATTAGAAATAGCAAGGATGAGTCACACAGAGGGACTGCTGTGCGGTGCTGCCAGATAACTCACAGTGGCTCAGCACAAGGCTGGAATAGCAGCTGAAGCACCAATGTAGTAGGTGTCAGGACAACAGCAGCTTGCTGCTGCAGGAAGAGCTGTGCTGGATGCTGATCCAGTAAAACAGTTTGTTGTCTATCCCCTGTGCAGGAAGGGCAGATACACAGAGACACAGCCCTGTCACTCATTCAAGACTGCCCAACTTCAGGAGTCTTTCACTATTAGTAGAAAGGTCAGCTTTAAAAACTTCTCTGTAGCTGAGGTAAGAAATGCTTAGCTGGAAACTGAGGGCCAAACTCAGTAAGTATCACAACCACAGCTTTTTCATGCTGCAGTCAGCAACTGCATTGCATCCTAATGCACGCATATTAGAGAAGAGCTAACTGTCTATTTGCTTAACATAAGCAGAATTAAGGAAGGCTTAAGAACCTCTGTTAAAAAAGGGGCCTCCTAAACCATCTGTATTTGGTATCAAACTTGGATTGGAGTCTTTATCTGGCAGCTGTGAAAAATTTTAATTTATAAACATTATACAAATAATTCTGTTTGCCTTGTCTTTGTCTTCTCTAGACATTCAAAAGACAAGCAAGAATTGTAAAGTTCATCTATGGTATTTTGATTTTAAACAGAAAAGAGGAAAGATGTTTACAGTTGCCTTAGGAGGTTGTGGTGGGAACTTCTGCTGCAACAGACAGTATGTAGGGCATCCCATCCCATTAACATTTCTGTGTCCTCAAATCTCAGTGTCCTTGCTTCACTAGAAAGCATCCCCTGATTAAAAAAAAGATGATGCTTTCATTAATCTTAGCTCTGCAAAGTCCAGAGCTAAGAGACATAGTGAATCTGGATTTGCATCCTGGCTAGATTCAGAAGTTCCTTGGAAGGCTTTGGGAAAGCAGATTTTGTTGTGACAGAGATGAGTGTTGGGGACAAAGTTTAAATAGTCATCAGAAAGCAACATTGATTGAGAATGAGTTTGCATGACACTTGTTGGTATGTCTGGATTTGCAGAATGTTTTAGGGTAGTGGTCATTTGTGAGGGCCCTGAGCAGAAAACAGTTTCGTTTTTCTGGAAAGCACAAGGTACAACATAGCCTATTTTAATTTCAAGCGTACCAAATTTTAGGGTAATGTGGCTGATAGACATGTAGGAAGGTATGCTCCCATAACCTGTCTATCCTCTATATTACAGTGGAAATTCTGAGCTAAAAGACACTAGCAGAAAAGACCACTGTTAATTTTCCCATCAGGTAAAAAAAAATAAGAGTGTGGTGTTGGGGAAAGACTAGAAATAGTTCTGAATTTCCAGTTTACTGTTATTTTAAAAACACTCCTACTTTGAAAGTAAGGATCCACATCCAGTTTTGTCCCCCAGATAACAACCTTAATCAGATTATTAAACAAAGAGGGTTTTGACAGATAAACAGAAACGTTGATGATGTCTGACATTACTACTTAGAGTAAATACCCTTCTTCCCTGGTTCTGTGAAGGACTGACAGGACACAGGACTGGCAGGGGTTAATATCTGTGGGTCTCCTGTGGGTAGCTGTAACCACATCCATCGGAGAGGGCTAAGCTGTGGGCTCAGAGGCCTTTCAAGAATGTGTGGAGCTGTATATTTTGGAAATGCCTCTGAAATATGGTCACTCAAAGTGTTGGGGTTTTTTTTTATTGCAGCGAGCTCAGTGAAGGAGCAGCTGCTTTTGAGTCTCCTTGCCTTCCTCCTCCCATACCCAGCCCAGGCTGCTTTGCCTTCTGAGAAACTGGAGAAGGGCTTTGGTGGAGAGAAAGAGGGCAAAAGGAGAGAAGGAAAGAAGTTAATAATTCTACACAGACAGTCTATGGGCGATGTTGAGGAAAGAGAGTGATCTCAGCTGGGCTTCCCCTCGGTGTGTCATGCTTTTCAGCTCTTTTCAAGTGAATATCTCCCCCCACCCCGTCCCCCGTCCCCATCCTGCCATTCTTCAGCCCCCCAGTCTCTTTTTCCCCTTTCTCTCTCTTTTTTTTTCCTCCCTTCACCTCTCCACACATTTCTATCTTTTGTTTTTATTTCCCCCCCTGCTGTTTTCCTTGATAGAAATCTCACTCATGCATTTCCCTTCCGGATTTCTATTGGGTTATTTTGTCCTCTTTTCTCTCCATGCCTTGGTCCCCTTTTCTTTCTGTGCCTCTTGTCCCAGAGTGAAACAGCCGCCTCCCTGCTGGGTCAGGATGACAGTGCCTTAGCTTTCCCAGTGCCAGCCCTTCCCACATCTGTGCAGCTTTTGTCCCCGGGCAGAGGGGGATTTGGAATGGTCGGTTGGCAGCGCCAGGGAGACTGATATAAAAATGAGGTCCAAAAAAGAGGGGAAAGGGAATTAGGAGGAGGGCGTGAGATGGTTTAAGAGAAGCACAAGTGAAAATAAAATAAAGAAGTAAAGGGCACCGCTCAGGCTGTGAGTTGGGACATTCCAGCTTCAGAGACAGGCCAGAGAGAATGAAATTAAAGAATCTCGGTACCATGTTGTGCAGCTAATTATTAACCCCAGTACGACTCAGATGGAGTCAGGACTCTCCCATGAAATGCTGAATTTGGGACAGTATCCAGGAGAGCACCCTTTGCACTCAGGGGAGCTGTACTTGTCATCTCCTCAGGTCTGTACTCACAGACTCAGCACTGAGCTCCTCTGTCCTAGCCGTGCTATTGCTTCCTGCTTCACACCAGTTTTCCTTTACCCTTGGCTTCTCTCCAGACCCACTCTGCCCCACCTTTCTTCTCCTTCTCAGGTCATATTCTTCTGAATACTCTCTATTTTACTACCTTTACTTACCTTTCAACAGCTTCTTCATCTTAACTGGGCAAGTACCCTTATGTCCCATAAAGCCAGACCTGTCACCCTGTTCCACCTTGGCCATACAACCTTCCTTGCTCCAGCCATGAGCAGAAATAATAGGTGGCAGTGTCTCCTCTAACACATTGCAAGCCATTCCTGCTAACCTTTAACTATCACTGAGATGTGGCATTGCAGGAAACTATGGGGAACTATATTTTTGAGAAAACACAATTTTCTCCTAGGAAATGTAAAGGCCTCCTTTTCTTCATGTGTATTTCTTTAATTGTCTTTTTAGTTTCCCAGGCATTATCTTTTTTTCCTCTCAACAAGAGGCTCTGCTTATCCCCCTTTATCCTTCTTTGTGGTCCTGGGAGCTCAGGGCTAGTGACTGATTCTTCTTTTTGATAGTCAGGAGTGAACACACAACTGCCAAGTGTGGAGATGAGGATGTGTGGTGGTAGAGTCAGGCTTCATTAAATAATTGACAGTGGCTACTGAGTTTGGAGAGCTGTCATGGCAAGTATGCAGTAGTACACAATGCCCTGTGACTGAGGACTAAGCACCACCCTTTCTCAGGATGCCAGAAGATGAAATGAAGGAGCTGCCTGCAGCTCAGGAGCCCCAGTGATACTCCATGTGTACATTGTTAAAGCAGTGAGGTAAAGACAGGATGCTCTGATCCATTTTGACACACACTCAGAGTAAAAGAAGTGTAGAGAGGTTGCGTGTAGGCCTTTGTAAGCAAGTAGTGTGAAATTCCTTAGTTTCAGGTGAGATTTGCTGTAAGCTCTTGAGGACTCTTGAATTTCAAAGTCTCTGTGTGCTGGAGAGAAATACTCATGTGCAGGAAGGAAAAGTCTTGTAAAGTTTCCCTGTTTCCCTTGCTAACAGCCCTGTGCCATCTAACACTGCACTCCAGAGCAGTAGAGAGCAGAATACTATGACAGACTGCAAAGGAAAGGTTGTTTTTTCCAAGTGATATCCAGATCCTAGCCTTTCCACAGCACTATAATTCAGCTATGGAATTTGCCTCTATAAATATCTGCCTGTAGTGAATATCAAGGACAAAGGGACATTAACTTAAATGTATTATTTTTCCCCACTTAACAAAAATCCCTTCTGTTTTTCTTAATCTTACTTTCCTGATCACTGCTAACCAGTAGAGTACAGGATTTGCATATCAATATAAAGACTGCTGGGAATATTCCACCCTGATCTACATTTTGTATAACACTATTAAATGGAGCAGCACAGGGATGTCATTCAGGATGGAATTTGGCTAATTTCAACTTCCTAATGACATTTTCCCTCTAATACCAACAATGGATTTTAACTTGCAATATATCAGGGTTTCCAGTATATCAGCATTTTCAATGTACTGTACTTATGTGAACCACTTAATTGAGCAAGGTGAAGAGTGAGAAAATAAACTCCATGAATATTCATTCCCAGTATAATTTAGAAGCTGTTACTCCCTGTTGCTGACACTCCAGCAGTGACTGTGCATCCAGAATTTTATTAGTGCAAGGGCTTACACAAGCAAATATTACCCTGAACTTTGATATATTTGTGCAGGTTGAGCTTTCACTTGGCTTCTTTTGCATATTTTACTGGTAATCTTCTCCTGCTAGACATATTTTTTTAGTCATGCAGACAACTGTTTTATGACATACCTGACTATCTTTTGCAGGTCCATCTGAATTGCTGGACATGACAGACAGTGAAACGTAAGTACAGCCTACTCTTTCCTTCATGTTATGTCCGTTAAACTAGCAGACTCTTGATTTTCAAGTGCAAATTGTTAAAAAGGAAAAAGCTTGTAAAATGGCACAACTCTGGCACAACCCGTCAAAACCAACCAAAGAAACAAGGCCCCCTAAAAACCACACATTGACCATGTCATATGTGGCTTTCTTGCCTAAAACAAAGATTAATTGGATTTGCAGGGGACTTTCTCCCTATTTCTTCCCATGCTTCCCTCATCTTTCTAGAGGAATAGAAAGATTCCTCCCTGCCTTGTGTTTTGATGTTTCTGGCCTCCAGCTACTAAGGGACCAACCTGAAGAGTAAATTCCAAAAGTCAGGAAATTACTTTTCTTGCTCTACACTTTTTTTCAGTCCCTTCTTGATTCATCCAGGGTGCTCTGCCTTAGCTCTCCTAAGTGGCCAGGACTTGTGCAGCTGAAGGTTTCCATCAAGCAGTTAAAACATCAATCAGCCCCCTTCTTAGTACAAAAAAAAAAAACAACAACCCAACCCCAAAATATTACTTTTCTTTCCAATTCCCAGTTTTTTACACCTTGTATAATCAAAGTTTCATGAAAGTATGTAAGGAAAGCATGAATAATCCTGGAAAATATGTGTAATACATGTAAAATAAACCCAGTCTTTTTCCTAGGGATCAAGCCTACCATTTCGCATCCCACAGTGCCCTCCTCTGCTAACAGAGAACACCTTTTGCACAAGGTGCATGAGTGAAGTCCAGAGGTGACAGGGACTGGATGGGCTGGTTCTTTTTATCCAGGGATGTAGCACAACCACATCAAGTGTCAGTGAGCACAGCTATGAGGGCTTCCTTTTACAGAGGTTCCTTTACCTCTAATCCTTGGAAAAGGAAGGTTCAAGCTGTAACTGGCAGTATGAATTTGTCTTTTGGTCCTCAGGGGGAAATAGGATGGTATCCTATTCTGATACTAGCTCTGATGCAGCAAGGGCATATTGATTACAAGGTTGCCTCTTAATATTTCAGCATCCCCTGTCATAGATGGGGGCTGAGATTCCTTTATGCACTCTGTGTAGGTAGGTGCAAGATTTGTCCTGCTACATGTATTTCTTGTAATTTGTTATTTCACAAGTTATGTAATGGCCCTACTTGTTGGATACTGGCATTAAGGACTCCATTTCAACCCACTCAAAGCATGCTTTCCTCTCTTCCTAGGCAAATCTAGATAGATTTCTTTACTCTCAGTAAGAAGTAAGTCAGTTTTAGTCAGTTTTAGAATCCTGTCAGACTTAGCTCCAGTCTGAGTGAGAAGCTTTGCAACAAATGTGCTCCCACCGCAGTCTTCTCTTCTGAAAAGCATGCATTTAATCTTCCCCAGTAGCTCAGCAGTCCATTGGTGGAAGAACATGAGAGTTCTTGCTGTCATACATCCAAGAGAGCAGGGTACCAGAACTGGGGCATCAAGTGTACCAGTCATAGCTTTGATGGGTAGGATTTTTCTAGGATGTCTCCAAGAATGAGGTTGAGGAAAGAAATTGCAGGAAGAAACAAGCCCTGTTGCTGTTTCACCTGTTGTGAAATAAGAAGGTGGCTAGCTTGCCTTTGCAGCAGTTAACAGAGCTGGTGGTTGGATGGGAACATGACATTAAGTCCTCTGAATACATAAAATCTGTCAATGTTTCTTTCCCATCCCTCAGAAGTTCTTTGTCTGCAATTTGTGCATTGCAGGCTTTCCTACTGAGTCAAAGGATGTAGATGCTAAGGGAGAGAGTGCACAGGTCCTCCTCTGCCAGCAAGGGGGAACCTGACAGAAATGCAGCATCCTGCTGTGTCTATGCTCTGCTCCTCATGCTTCCTAAATGTGCATTGCTGTGCTGTGTCTCATGGCTGCTTTCTGTGCTTTGGTCTAGGGGGGAGACAGCACTACACAAGGCAGCCTGCCAGCGCCACCGCGCCGTCTGCCAGCTCCTGGTGGATGCAGGAGCCTCTCTGAGAAAGACAGACTCCAAGGTAAGGCAGCTCCATCAGCCCCCACCAGCCCTTGTGCTGAGTGAGACCCAGCATCCTCCCTGCTGCTTGCGTGGCTGAGGCTTCCTTGTGTGTGCTGAGGCTCACACAAGGAGCCCCAGCCTTGTGTGTTGCTCCTTTGAAGCAAGCTATTTTTACAGAGAAAACTGTATTGATTTAAACAAACACAAGAGACTTCAGTTCAGTCCCCAACACGGGTCATTGTCACCACAGTGAGAGCCTGGCCTCAAACTGTTTGGTGCAGTGGGTGTGAAAGAGACATCCCCATGGCACAGCATTGTCCTCCTCCTGTGTGGTCAAAAGAGAGGCCTGTGGGCAAGGAACACCAGCAGGAGCCTTGGTTTCTGATTGCACAGCATCTGTGGGGCTTGGTTTTTGTGGCTGGCTTGCTTTGTGAGGATGGCTGTTTTCTTTTGCCTTGGCTTGCCCCTGTGCTCACTGATGTGACATTAACCGCAGCATTCTCTTGGTGTAAGCTTGACTAAGAAAGAAATCTGGGAAAAATGAAATCCAAGGAATATTCTGTCATTACAACAATCTGGTTGCTTAGGAACATGGTCCAGAAGCTGCCTCTTTGGAGTTTCTGAGCACAAGCACCCTTGGCCAACAGCTGAGAGTGAGTTGGTTCTCTGGACTCCCGAGTTAGAAGCACCTTTGCTGCAGCTGGGCAATCAAAACCAATTTCTGCCTTCTTGGGCTCTATGAAATTGTCTATAATGGGAAGAGAGGCCATCTATGTCTCTATAATCTCTTGTTCAGATGGCAGAATTGCACATTGCAAAAAGCTTTCTGAAACAGATGAAATCCAGTCAAGTGCCTTCTTGTGGAATTTGTAGGCAACCCCGACAAGGGAAGGACGAGAATCTTGACTCCATGTTTCAGAAGGCTGATTTATTATCTTATAATATATATCATATTAAAATAAAATTATATATTAAAACTAAACTAAAAGAATAGAAGAAAGGATTTCATCAGAAGGCTTGCAAGGAGGAAGAATGGAATGATAATAAAATCTTGTGACTGACCAGAGAGTCTGAGACAGCTGAACTGTGATTGGCCATTAATTAAAAACAAACACATGAGACCAATCAAAGATGCACCTGGTGCTTTCCACAGCAGCAGATAATCATTGTTTACATTTTGTTTCTGAGGCCTCTCAGCTTCTCAGAAGAAAAGATCCCAATGAAAGGATTTTTCATAAAACACGTCCGTTTCAGGCTTCTGACTTGTTAATTGTCTTCTGCCTAGAAATCATCTGTTGTTCTCAATGTGTTAGCACAAGAATTTCTCTTCATTTTTCTCATTACAGGGTAAGACCCCTCGTGACAGGGCTCAACAAGCTGGTGATCCAGATCTGGCCTCCTACCTGGAGAGTCGACAAAACTATCAAATGGTTTCCCACGAGGACCTGGAGACAGCAGTCTGACGTCTGAAAATGTCCCAGAGGATCCCTGGAAATCTCGAGACTGCGCCTGAGGCACTCGGGCCTCGTGTGAGGAAGAAACTGATGGAACCCACGTGTCTCTCACTCTCGAGGAAAATACCTGAGGACATGCCACCAGTTTCTAAGGGCTACTGAGTCTTGCTGGGAACGGTTATGTTCCATAAGTTAGCCCATGATGGATGAGGTGGGACACTGAAAGGTCTGTGGAATCCATAGGCCATGAAAATTTACCTTTATTGCTTCCAGCAAGTAGCATGAACTTCTCCCATGTTCATCTGTATAATTTATTAAAAAAAAGAAAAAAGGAAAGAGTAAAGAGGATGTGGGGGAACAAAATCCAAACAAACTGGTACATTAATCCACCCAACCAGGCTGTCCTCCATCCTTACAATTTCCTGCATTGCTTTTATTCTCCTGTCCCCCTCACTTCTCATCAGTTAAATATTACCTGTTATCTCTGTGTTGTCTTCACAAATGATCAGGCAGTAGCAAAATGTTTGAGGAGCTCTGGATGCCCTTAAGAAATATCCAGTGTTTTTACCAGCTACATTCCCTCCCCTGCCATCCTCTCAGAAGCTGTGTTGTCAGTACTCAGCCCCCACAGAGTTTCCTTGCTTTTGGAGGGGATGTTGCTTATTGCCTTGTTTCCCAGGGTTTGGGCACAGTCAGATCTACAGCAGTGACAAAACCCAACCTCATCATTGCTGGGCATGTGGTTATGGTATCCTCACAAGACAGGCATTTGTATGGAAAGGAGCTCTATGGGATGTACCGTGCTGAATGGCAGAGCAGAAAGTCACCAGGAAGGTTTCTCATATCACTTCTATGCCTGTAATGGCTGACCCAGCTCTTCTCAGGTTTCAGGCCTGCCTAGAAGTTGATAGGTTCTTCAGTTCTTTACTTCTGAAAAGATGGGTTTTACACTGGGGAGAGATTTGTGCAAAGCTGATGGAATTCTGATGGACTCAGTGACAGACCCAGTCCCCTTGGCAGCACGGCCAGAGGGAGGAAGGAGACCTGGAACATCAAACATCAGCAGCCAGCCTGGGCTCGCTGCTGCCAACAAACACATGGGCACTGCCTGGTCACATTGGGAATGGGAAAACCTTCTTTGGCTGAACCTGTAAACTATCTGATTCTTCAAGGGAGCCAAGTTTTGGGGAGTCTGTCCCTGGAGAAAGACAAGCAGCAGCTCTTTGCCTTGTCACCCACAATAGGTTTGAAATGTAAAGCTTAGCTGCTGTAAAAGCCAGCTGTGTCTTCTGTACTCATCTGTTCTCTGTCTTATAACCATAAAAGAAGAGAAAGCAAACAAATACACAGGCATAAATAAAATGTTTCATCTTTGGGTTTCCAATTGCTACAGATATCTCAGTTGATAAAATAGCAGAGCTTCCACTTCTACTTTGTCAGACCAGTGCCCATGAAGATGCTCATGGCTGACTTTTGACATAACTCTTGCAATACATTTTTGAATTTTGCTTTGTTATTCTATTTGAAAGATCCACAACTGTTTGTTTTCGCATCCCTTGCTAGGGGTAGCTCTCTGATAAATGATGATCATTGGGGTTACATACATTTGGAAACCATGAAAATAACTCAGGTCATTATCCAGATATGTTTTTCTTCTTTGGTAGAAGTGGAGAAAATCAAATGAATGCAATTTTTTTTTTAAGCACGAGTGATTGTTGTGGTAGGGAGGGGGGGAGCTGAATAATATATTTTAATTTTTTTCCTGTTTTCAGAAGTTCATTTGATATGGGCAAAATATTTCTTTAGTATTTCTTCCTCTGGAAGGAAACTATATATATTTGTAATCTATAGATCAATGGCGACATGAAATGTATTTTGTCTTATTTTCTGTCTTTACCTTTCTCATTTAAAAAATAAAATATGGAAGCCAAATTACTTCCCTTGATAATTATCCAGGGGCTTGTGGAGAAAATAAGTATGTGTATATATTAGAACAGAATTTGGCAACTGTTAAAATAAAAACTCAGAATATAGTTTTGGTGTATGTGATATTTCCACAAGGAAAGGTCCTCACACTGTGGTTTCATGGTAGGCCTTGCACCATTTCCCAGCTGTGAGAAAAGGCATTACTGTAATATTTCTATACATTTGATGAAAACAAGAATGATGTTATCATCACTTTCATCTTTTGGTTTGCTTTACTGATCTGAGAAATGGAGGAAGTTTCAACAGCACAGGAGCTTGGCTCTGTCCTGTGCTGAGGCCAAGCTAAGTATGAACCTGGGAGAGCTCCCTGATCCTTTAGTCCCATGAAGCAGGTGGAGCAGTAAAGGCTTGCTTTCATCACAGGTAGTCTCCAGCGGCCAGATGTGGGTTATGATAAGGGAGCTGCTTCTGGCCCCTCTGTCCTCAGTTGTCCTCTTGTCAGCTCATCCCTGGTGCCCAGAAGGTGCCTGCAGCTGTGGCTGGCTCTGGAGCAGCTGGCCAGGATGGGCAGATTTCCTGAGCAATTTTGTGCCATTTGGACTGCCCAGAGGAGCTCAGAGCACACGAGAGAGCGCGGCTTGCCTTTCTCACTGAAAACTGGAGTATGATGGTACAATCAGAGGGAGCCTGTCATGTCTCTGGAGAGCTGCCTGTGCTGTGTGCTCAGCAGGACACAGCTACTGTGGGATAAAAACAGCCTCCAGCACTGGAGGTAGGGCAGAAATGGGCTGGATGTGGTGCCTTTGATATTCATTGTGTCCTGAAGCACTTCACACATGATGCACTAGGTACTGGTGATGTTTGGGATCTGCAGGTAACAGCACATCTGTTGTTTTCCACAATGGCTCCTGTGTGGCAAGGAATATCAGAAATTGGTTCACTGAGGGCAGTTTGGGACCAGGACTATTCCTTACCCTTTTCAGGTGTGGTGGCATTACAGAAGCAGCAGGCTCTGCAGTAAAGGTAAAACATTTGTATTGAATCTCTGGAGCACTTGGGGTCTAGGTTAGTACAGTACAGCTGTGCCTGCACTGGCCAGGGCCCAAATTCTAGTGCAGCTGGGAGTCCACTTAAATTACATGTAAAGCGTTTCAATTAACTAAAGCATCTGTTCAGTGGCTGTGTCTGTTAATGTGTGTGTATTACTATATATATGTATATTTATAAATATCAGTATGCACGTATATAGGTGCACACATACACATGCAAGCACACTTGAAATTGTGTCATTTGAATAACAAAGTCCCTAGGGATGCTTAGCTACTGAGATTGCTAGACTGACAAAATGTCATTTTCCATTTTAATTTGTTATTAAAGGGAACATTTTTCCGTAGGAATGTGGAGCTCCGGAATTGTTCCCTTGTACTGGTTTTACCATCTCATTTTGGAGCTAAATGGAGGGTAAGAAAGTATTTCTAATGTTGATAAAATAAACTTAATTTTGTAATTTAATTCAATTATTCTTATTATTTCATGTTCTTATTATACCATGTTAGAGGTACCTTTTCTGTGTTATTCCAGGCATGATGATGTCATACATTTTTTACTTATTATAGCAGAGAAAGGCAATGGACAGGGGCACCTTGCACTAGACCAGGCTGCTCAGAGCTCCATCTAAGCTGACCTTGAACACTTCCAGGGATGGGTCATCCACAACTTCTCTGGACATCCCTCAATACTGTGAGATGTGAGGCTGAGTTTTTGCTTATGTAAAACAGGGGTTCAAGGCAAATTTTGCCTGTTACAAAAACTGGTATCAGACTCCAGTGGATCTTTCACCATTTCATGTGGTGTCTTGCTTGTTTGTGTTTTAGCACTTTAAGACATCTGTAGGTGTTTTTCCTGAAAACCAAGATGTTTTCACTCTTGCTTTTCCTCAGCAGCAGTAGAATTGCTCAGTCCTAATTCATGGTGCTGTAGCCTGGATTCAGTCTACATGAGATGTCCCCTGCTCCATGGGGACTGTCACACAGATGGACCAGAGACAAAGAAAATAGTACAAAATTGATGTTTTGTTGCCACTGATCTTCTCAGGTGTATTTGCTGAGCTGGTACTGTTGTGTAGGAATAGTTGGGGCACATAGTTTTTCTGGTGGTGTGGCAGTGGGAGGTTTGTTTCAGTAATATTTCATGACTCTTTGACTCATTTTTGTCTTTGTCTTTGCTGTGACAGTGCAATATATGGTAGTGAAAATTTCTAACACAAATTCATCTAGAAGGTGGCTGTTTCCCTTTCAGCCATCCCAGATGCCTTCTGTGGGATTTGCTTATGTGTTGACCCTTCCAGGATGAAGTATGATGGGTATGTCTCTGGGGTATGAAATGGGCAAGATACATTGGTAGCCTCAAGTTTTCTGGGAGTTGAATAGTACTCAAGAAATGTATGGGCATGCTGGAAATTTGAATGCCTTGAAAAAACTCCAAGGAAATTCTGTCCTTGTACTCTTTGTACTACAAGAAAAAAGCAGTTCCTTGTGGTAAACCATTTGAGGTGTCATTTTCCTTCTCCCACTTTTTGTCTTTTTTGCACCAAACTAATACCTATAGAGAGGTATTTTATAAGACTTGTTTTTAAGATTGCTAGAAGTAATATTTTTTACCTCCATTTTACCTAATCTTTTCCATTCATAAAATAATGTTTACTCTTATTTTCCTCAGTGAATCTGAGTCAAAATGATGCTGGGTTATTAACTTCCTAATTAGTCTAAAGTATCAAATGTATCTTTGGACATTTCAGCTTTCCTGGAAACAGCTTATATTCCTGTGCCTTTCTGGATGCATGTGAAGCTGTAGGAAGCAGTATTAGAGTGCTCATTGTGCTATTCATCATCTCATTTTCCTTTTTTAACAACTATTTTTCTTTAACAGCCTTAAATTCCATGATCTGCCTGCCAAAATCTGCTGATTGCAACAGCAACTCAGTGATGTTCTGCAAGCTACTCCAGGTGGCCATAGCAAGTGACCATGGCTGCTTTTAGTGCAGGTTCTGCCATGGCCTGGACTTCTCTGGAGTGAGATCTCCTGCAGGTACCAGAGCTCAGGGCTTTCCCCTCCCTGGCTGTTCCCAGCACTGCTGCCCGTGGTGGTGCCCGCAGAGAGTGGTTCTCCCATCCCCTAGAAATGTGCACTGCAGCAACACCCCCTACCTTGGCCAAGGAATTTCCTGGCCCACGTATGAGGCCATTTGTGCAAAAGGGGAAAATTCCCTCCCTGGGGCCCTGACCACACCAGTAAATTCATTACATTTGACTTCAGTGATTAGGCGGGCTTAGAGCTGAATAACCTTACTGTATTCAGCCATCAGAGTGCATCTTGTCTCCTGCCTTATTTATAAGGTGCCACATTCCAGTCTCAGCTGCAGTTTCTTGTTTCCCTGACCGTTTTTAAAAAAAAAAAACAACAACAAAAAAAACCCAAACCAAGAGACAAAAACCCAATCCATCCTTTGCAGTACACATGTGCCTAGTTACCCAGAGAGTGGGGAAGGCAGGCAGATCATTTAAAAATCTTCTCATTCTGATGTAGCACATCATGACTTCCAAAATCTGAGCAGGGAGAAGCCTTGCAACAAAAGTATTTGTCTCAATATTAACACATCTATATTTCAGGAAATAATTTGATGCTAAGCCCTGTTAAAACAGTCAGCTTATGCTCTTAGATCTCCTATGTGTCAGAGATTTGGGGAATCTAAGGAGGCAGTAATCCTCTTGACAGGCGCATAAAGATAGGTGAATGCCCAAAAAAGCATAAAACCACCTTTCTTCAAAAATCTGTTTCTATTTTGCCACTCTCATCTACTAGAATCAGAACCCTGATTTGGGAATGCTATATCAGAGTTCAGCAATATTTTAACAGCCTCAGCATTCATTTGCAAAGTCTATAGAAGCTGCAGGGTTTTGAAGTGCAAGAAAAAAAGCACTATTTCTTTGAGCAATATAATAGTACATATGTAATTGCCTCATCTCTTGCCAGCCTCCTTTTGCTGGTGAAGTGCCACACCTGGCTCTTCAATTAGTCCCTGTCTGGGAGGCTGCTTGATGTGTAGCCCAGCACTCAGTGAAGTGTGCACTGTGGCAATCCAGTGTCAAAGTGCTGCTGCAATTACCTAACTACTAGCACATGAAATTCATTTCTTAGTGTTGCACTTCATTTTATTGAGAAAAATGCCCTTCTGATTCCAGCTACCTTAGTGACCTTCAATTTCCACTCTTTTCCTCAAGCTGTGGTCAAGAAGAGGTAGAAGGTAAACTCAGTTCCTACAAAATCCAAATCCTGTCTAGGAACTCTACAAATCACTTAGGTTTTTAGGTGTGGAGAAGAAGCTCAAGAAGCTCTTGAGTCTGATGCAGCAGACATGAGTGATTTCTACTTGGCTAATTAGGCTTTAATAAGCAGCCCCACTTTTCTAGGGCTGCTTTTCCTGTGTGACATTCACATAAAAAATGAAAGATGACAAAATTAGAAAAGCAAATTAAGCTGGCCCCTGGGAATGGGGAATTCTAAAGATTGGCTTCCACATGCATTGCTCTTTTCTAGATTGGGAGTTGCAATGCTGTAATGAGTAATTATGTATCATAATTAGTATAGCTAATTGTAATAGTGAGGTGGGTGCTCGCTGTGCCCAATACTTATGTCACCCAGATGCAGAGGTATTCCTGCCCCTGCAGAGATCACCAGACAGCCTGGAGGGGGAACAGCCTTCTGTTTGCAAAGCTTGAGGCTTTGTGAAGTGAGATGTGAGCCCCAAGGTGAGCAAGGCCACCCCTCCCTGCTCCTTAGCCATGCTGGAGGCTTTCCTTCCAAATGGATGGAGGCAATGCAACACCAAAATCCATGTTTTCTGTAGGTCACAAAGTGAATTAATAGCTGTCTTTTTTCTCATGTCCCCTGCTTCAGCCCCTTTCCAGGGACATTTTTTCCCTTTAAAAAAAAAAACAACCTGTTGATGAATGGGAAGTCTGTTGATATGCCTGTTGATGAGCTCTTCATACTGTTGTAATCCTTATTTGCATGGCATAGGGGAGAAGTACATTCATGTCAAAGGTAAGGAGAAAAGTGACCTTGCTGGCAGCTAATGACAGGAAGGAAACAGAAAATAATATTATTTAAATTTAATTTTAAATATTCTTCAGTGATCTTTGCTTTTTCTTCATTTCCCCCTCCCTTTTAGGGTTTCTGTACTGAGGTCTTTGATCTTTCATCACCTCTTCTTACTTCATTCTACCTTCATTTTTGACTGGAAAGGTCAAAATCCTGCTCATGTGCTTACCCTTGGGACACTTGTGCTTGACCAGTCACAGATGGTTGGATCTCCTCTGACCATGTATAGACATGGGCAGGGAATGTTGAAATTCTCTGTACCAGGAAAGAGCTGGATGTGCAGCACTAAAGGCTCCTCTGAGGGCAATTGTAATGCCCAAGTTGTAATCTCAGGATTAAACAGATGGGAAGTATGAGGGACTTGGGTTTTTCATGCCTGAGGGCTCAATTTCAGCCTTTCCTGACTTAGTTTTAATATCAACAGGAAAATTCTTACGTCTGTATTTATTTTTTTTTTTGTCTACTCTCATGTTTCTTCCCTTTGTGATTTTCCTGTTAAATAATCTTTGCCTGGGCAAATGCAATTGTATTTCTCTGTGTTTGTGCTTGCAAGAAGAGGCAGCTGCTTCCAAGTGGCAAGAGAGTGTGCTGGTCTCTCATGCAAAATGGCTGGCTTTGCTACTGTACAGCTTTCTGCTCAGCATGTAGCTCACAGAAATCACAGGGACATGGCAGGGGCTTATCAGGATTTTTTGTTCCCTTTACATGTCACTGCAGAGTGATTCTCTTCCATCTGCCTCCTTTGATCATGGAACAGCTTTGGGAAGAAAGAAAAGAAGTGGCTGAGCCTTCAAAGCACTGAGCAGCTCTTGGGAGCTTTGTCTCTCCCTTGCTTGCTGCTGCACCTCACAGAAAGGGAAAGCAGGGGATGCTTCATGTGCAGAAAGATCAATCTCTCACCTCACTGGCAAAAGTAACAACTCTTTGAAGGTCCCTATTCTGACACCCCAGCAGTGCCAGGTAGGGTGTAAAATACACATGGACATCAGCAAGCCTCTAGGAGCTGACTTCCTTTCTTAAGGGCTCTTCCAAGTTCTTTTTGATTATCTTCCTGGTGCCTCATGACAGGAATTCCTGCCTGTGTCTTCCCAGAGCAATCATCCTGAGGATGCCCTTTGTAATGGGTGCCCTCAGACCATGTGTTACATGTGCTCTGTGTCCTGTAACTCCATTAATCAAGAGTTAAAATCCCTTTCAAAATGGACTTAGGAGCTTGGCCACTGTCCCACCAGGGTGCAGTGCACCGGGGAGAGGAATATGGAATGGAATATGACTGCCAACATTTCTCTGTAGAAATCTCCTCAAGGTGAAATGTGCTTTCACAGTGGGAAATGAAGGTTATTTTTCTCATGCCCACATTGCTTTGTGTTGCAAACCCTGTGCCAGTCATTTTGGATGCAGACAGCTTTTTGGAAGCAGGAGGCTTTTGAAAGATTTTTGAAAGTCTGGCCAATGATGGAGCTGAGGACTTGTGTTCTGCAGCTCCCACACAAACCTTCTGGCAGTCCGTGGAGGTTTCAGTGTCCTCTCTGAGTCAGTGAGCAGAATATTTTGCTACAAGCTACAGGCCTGCCTTTGTGCCACTGCTATTGCTGCTTTGCTTCTGCACAGCTTTTAGAGCAGCTCTGGTTTTGCAGCCTTGCACTGGGAAAAACCACGGTGCTATGGGGGAAATCGTGCTTTTCCTACGGACACAAACACTCATCATCTGCAGTTTTGTGCTAATGAAAATGCAATGTATGTAAAGACTCAGCTTGGTTGATGAGGCTGTCACAACTAGCTCGGTGAGGATTTATTTCCAGCAAGACATGACTTCTTATTTTGCTGCAAAACAAAGAAGAACATGCAAAAAATAATCACTTGGCTTAATGGGATGCTTCTGTCTTATGACAGTTAACAAGTTTAACTGTGTGCCACATGGTCATGTCACAGAACAGGGAAAGTTTTTGCTTTCAGAATTTATCAGAATTCTCTCTGGAGGTACTGAGGTTGAAGAGATAGGGCCAAAGGTAGCAAATCAAGGCTTTGAGGTTGCATTACTGGCACTTCCATTAAGTCCTTTTGGGTAAATCATTTAGCCTTACTGCGCCTCAGTTTTCTTAGATGTAAAATGGGGATAATATCATCTCCCCATACACAGACAGGTAAGGTGTTTTGTGTTACAAGCCTGAATTATGCTGTGTATTAACTGTTTTTGAATTGTATGGTTTTGGGTTTTATTTTTGGTGGTTTGGATTTTTTTTTGTTTGTTTTGTGTGGTTTTGGTTTTTTTAAACATTTTTTTCATTGTGCCTTGTAATATTATTCTATAGCATCCTGCTTCTTTTGGAGCCATTTTTTTACTCCAGACAGTGAGAGCAGCCCTGTCCCATGCTTTTTAGTTTAACTGGTTAAGTTGAGATAGCAAAGAGGGATGGAGAATGAGACTTCTCCAATTAGCTATTTTGCACTTTTCATTCTTGATTTCCATGTTTGAGCTATCTTGTATTAAATGCTGTAACTCAGGTAATAGTTCAAGTCAATGAAAGCATTCAGGTGGTTTATCTCTCTTCAGAGAAGAGTATTTTGCTGAATTTTAGAGCAGCTTTATTCCATCATATTGAGTTCATTGAGCACAGAATGTTTCCTTTGGGAGTGCCCACCTCAGAAATAACTCTTTCTGTCACCCCTCTGCTATTATGCTGGTATGACAGAATATTGCCTAAGAGTCCAGAAATCACCACTTTGGTTTGTTTATGTGATAGGGGAATGGAAAGAAACATTTGAGGGAACAGATTCTCTGGCCTTCATATTTACATCTCTGGCAAATGGGAGATGAAAATTGGTAAAGTGCAAGGACAAGTGTTAGCAAAGATTTAGGGAACTGGAAGTGCTTCATGCAAAAAGGAAGAAGGCCAGGAAGGAGTGGGATGGTGATAAACAGACTCTTGATGGAAAGGCTGAGTTTCATCAGGCTATATATATATATATTTAGATATACATATATAGTGGTGTTTCCTGGAGATGGTGGAGAAAGGACAATGGACAAATTTTGATCTCCTCTGCACTAGCTTCACTTCTGGTGAACCAAGATGTGACTGAGGTCAGAACCTGGACCATTCCATGACGTGTTTGGCCCCCTGAACTGAGCAGCACGTTCAAATAACAAATGAGCATTTTGAACCCACATTTCGTAGGCATCCAGAGTTCCAGCCTTGGTAAATATCCTATTATCTGAACCCACATCTGTTCCAGGAGTTGTAATAACATCTCAAAGGGCTCTTTCATGCTACCTGACCCCGTGCACAATGCACTGGAACATCTTGAGGCTGCCAGCTGGCAGAAGGAACCCCAGGCAGGCTGCAGTACCATGAATGGAGGATATGCGTTTAACAGAGAACCAAGGCACAGGTAATTTAATCATCAGTGAGGGGGAGCACAAGAAGGAGGAGGGGCTTTTTGTAACAAAGTAAGAAAGTATTTTCTTCCACGATTTTCTTGCATTTCCTATTTATACAAAGTATCTTGATCACTGTGTTGCTAACTAAAGAGATTTTAAACTGAGGGAAGGAAGAAATAAATATGTATACAGTGAAAGAGATGGTTGTTGTTCCTTTTGGACATTTTTTCTGTATTGTGACTTGTGTGGAAATGTACAGAATAAAAAGTGAAGAAGCGCATGCCATGGCTGGGCTGAGTTTCTTTGTATTATTTGCCAGCAGAGCTGGGTTGCTGCTTCTGACAGAGTGGAAAGACTGGTGGGACTTGGAAGTTGTGAAGAGTTAGGGGCAGTGGAGGAAAGGGACCCAGGGGTCAAAATTCTGCATATATGTGTATGCTGGTGTAGAGGAGTGAGTGTTAAGCCTCTGGATAAATCAACTCCAAGCTCATGGTAAAGAAAAAGTTAGTGATACCTGTTAATATTCCCACGAACATCTTCTCAGTCCCTCAGTGAGCTCAGATTGCCAGCACAGCCCTCAGTGTGTGCAGGAGAGGTCCAGCAGGACTCTAATGTAGGTGTGTGGGTCAGCTCAGGATCTTAGCTGTGAATCTCAGGAGAGTTTCTCCAGTGCATTCCCTGGTTCACCTCCATGCTATCTCAGGACAAGCCCAAAAGCATAAAATGAAACTTTGCTTGTTTCTGCCCAGCTGTGTCTGATTGAAGAATTTTTGAGAATTTCATGGCCATTGCTTGCTTTCTTGTCTTCAGCAGCTCTCCTCCCTGCCTCAGGAGTTTCTGTGCCATTTCTGACACAAAAGTTTTGTAACCTCTCTTCTGTGCAAGTCAATATTTCCTAACAGCTCCCCTGCCTCTGCTGTTCCACCCTGAAATTGTATTTCTGAATCATTCTGTGATGTTTCCTTTGTCCTGTCTCTCTGGGACAGCGCCTGCCCCCAGAACACCTCCCTCACACATGGCTCTGCCTCCCTCCTCCCCTCCAAGCCCTTTGATGCTCACTGCTGCTGCCAGCAGCCAGCTGTGTGCTTGTCTTTTCTAGGATGCCTTAAGCTCCCTTTTCCTGCTGTCTCTGACAGCTTGGGAATATTATCATTATTAATAAGAGCGGTGCTAACAGCACTGACTGCTCTGCCTGTGCAGGACTGGCTGGGGCTGGACAAGGGTGTAGCCTAGCCATGAGTTCCCTGCACAGCAAGAACAGCTACCAAGGGCTGCTTTGACGTCCAGGAGCCCTGTGGTACAAAGCCCTGACTCCTCTGGGGTCCTTCTCAGCCACCAGCTGCACCAAATGGCCACCAGCTGCTCTCTGGGAATGTCTGTGGAGCTTTGGATGTGCTCGGGTTTGCCCCCACAGCAGCCTCTGGAGGTGCTCACCACCTGCAGGATGAGCTGATCTGTGCTGCAGATAAAAACATGAGAAAAGAGCCTCTCATCCTACTGGGTTTGCACCCCAAAGTCTTGAACGTGTGTGGCCTTACACATGTTGTGAAGAGAGTCCAACTGCTCTTTTCTCATCCATTGTAATTTGCCCTGTAATTTCAGCTCTGTTAACTCTTTCTAACACAGGGCTGTTTCTTGCTGACATTCCCTACAAAATTCTTTAATAGAGCTGGTGAAATTCATAACTATATATGCACACACAGACATACATATATTAAAATATCTATCTCATAGGGAATTCCTCACTTGAGTATATTAGCCTTTCTCATGCAACTTTCCTTTACATATGAAACGTAAAAATGTTTCTTTAAAAAGCTAAAGCTTTCATAGTAGGAATATAACTGCAATGAAAACAATAAAACCCCATTCTTGGGAGGAAAAAACCCAATCCTGACAGGAATCATTTGCTTTCAAACCTTTTTCCCCCAAAACCCCTGCAGCTTCACCGCAGCCAAATGATTTCAGCATTTCCCTGCAGTTAAAATGTGGTTCTCCCTAACAAGGGACCTTTTAAACTAGGTAGCAATGCTTGTAAGACATGTTGCCAAGGTTGTTAAGTCTAAAAATAGGTAAATATTGGAAGCAGTCCCATAATTTCAAGGTGTTTGATCTCATGTTTTCACATTCAAGTCTTGGCATTGCTACAAGAGCGTATTGCATTTGCAGCTGTATTAGTTCACAGCAGCACAAGAAAACCTTCAGAGGTGTTTCTGCCCTATCTATCCACAATTTTACCTGTCTGTTTTCTGCCCTATCTATCCACAATTTTAACTGGCCTCAGGGATGTGTGAGTGTGTGTTTGTCAGTGTGAGTGTGGAGTTTAAAGTATCAGTGGGTCAAGTGCGTGGATTCTGCTGCTCTCATTCAGTTCTGCAGTATTAAAGGTGAGCTGGGATTTCCAAGACCCAGAAAAGAAAGGGTTTGTTTCCCATGGATAAGAAACAGGAGTTGGCTGCTGGGTGTTAGTTCAGATGGACAATCTGTACATGACAGGAATCCATGTGTGACGGTGTTCACAGGGGTCTCAGGCTGAGGGAAGAGACGAGGATTTGACTCCATGTTTCAGAAGGCTGATGTATTATTTAATGATATATATTACATTAAAACTATACTAAAAGAATAGAAGAAATGTTTCATCAGAAGGCTAGCTAAGAATAGAATAGGAAGGAATGATAACTAAAGCTTGTGGGTCAGATTCCCTGTCTGAGCCAGGTGACTGTGATTGGCCATTAATTAGAAACAACCAACATGGGCCAATCGAAGATGCACCTGTTGCATTCCACAGCAGCAGACAATCATTGTTTACATTTTGTTCCTGAGGCCTCTCAGCTTCTCAGGAGGAAAAATCCTAAGGAAAGGATTTTTCATAAAACATGTCTGTGACAGCCAGGAGAATGGAGCACTGTCTGGTTAGCTCCTATGAACAGTTTGCCGTCAGGGAACTAACAAAAATCAGTAGGACTGACTGTCAGAAGAACTTCTGGCTGCAGCCTCCATTGTTCTCCATTTGCCTCCAAAGTGTGCAGCACCTTCACAGTAAGCCACAGAGGTTTCGGCTTTTGGATGAAACCTTCTGCTAAATTCAGAGGGAGGAGGAGACTTCTCACCAAAGGATGGGTGTAGGCCTGCTCAGGAGGAAGTTCTGTTACTCTGCACAAGCATGGAGGGCGCAGAGTAGTTGGAATTTGTTTTGTTGTTGTTGGTTGGCTTTTTTAAGGGTGATAAATGAATGAAGAAGTGCATTAAAAAGGAAAGAATACGATTAAAAATGTAGTTCTGAATATTTTGGATCCTGGAGCTCATCAAACCTGAGTGACCTTGAGTCAAAAATGGTGTTAGGTGATTCAAACTAGTGCTTGGTGTCTAGATTTTGGGAGTTTTCTCTTGGTATAATCAGCCAACAGGCTGAGGACTGTGTTTGCTTTAAACAGGGTATGATTACCTTCTCTTTTTGTTAATGCATGTATGTACCTCATAAATTTCTTCACTGANTGCCATTAAAAGTTCTTGTTAGTCTTTCCAGTCACTTAAAGGGTTTTTTTTGTAGCTTGACGTTTTCACTAATACAAAACCAAATGAGCAGTATGTCTGACTCGATAAGTCACCCTGAAATTCTTGTACTGGATTTGCAGGCAAGATTTACTTGCAGTGCCCATTCCTAAGAAGTGATCCCCTAAGGGGAGAGCTAGGTCAGTATTGCAGTGATCTGGAGATCATCCATGGCTTTTTGTCACCTTTTAATAATGAAGGAGGTCCAGTCTGCAGCCAGAAATGAAGCACCTTTGTGCTTATGTGGGAGAAAGAGAATAAGGCTAACTAGGATTATGAGGTACTGTTTGATTTAGAATGCCAACACTTTCTGACCTTCTGGTTTAAGATTTCTTTTTTATTTTTAAGTTTCTGTAATTTCCTGTATTCCAATTTTGAAAATCCAGCAACACAGGATCTGATTATCTTCTTTTTTTGATATTATTAATAATAAACACTGAGATTAATCTTTCCAGAATATTGATTCCCAGTTCCTTCTAAATGGCAGCCTTTTTTCAATGTCTCAACTCAGCCATCCAATAAAAAAGATATCTGTAAAAATGGGAATATGTATGTGTAAGGTGAAGGGTCTGGAGCAAGGGTTTTTAGAGGAGCAGCTGTGGGAGCTGAGGTTGTTCAGCCTGGAGAAAAGGAGGCTCATGGAGCCCTTATTGTTCTCTACCATTGCCTGAAAGCAGGTGATGGTACAAGAGGGAATGGCCTTGAGGTGTGCCTGGTGAGGTTTAGGTTGGATTGTAGGAAAAGCCTCTTCATCAAAAGGGTTGACAAGCACTGGAACAGGCTGTCCTGGGAAGTGGTTGTGCTGGAGCAACTGGAGGCATTTAAAAACTGTGTAGATGTGGCTTTTAGTGATGTGGTTTGGTGGTGGACTTGACAGTGTTTGGTTAATGGTTGGACTGATCTTAAAGGTCTTTTCCAACCTAAATGGCTCTGTGAAGGTCTTGGATCCAAGGATTGGGAATGGTGGATAATTCAGGAACTTCAGTGTCATTGGCCAAAGTTAGTTTCTCTGCTTTAGATTCTCTCTTACTACCTGTGTCTTGAGGAAACAAAACTTCCTGGTGTGATAAATTCTCATTCTGTTTCCAGACTGTGATGTCCAGCTCTAGCTGTCTCAGATCTGAACTTTGGCCATACCCAGGCATATTGAACCTTCCTGTTGCTGCTGCCCCTTCTTCCTAACCAATATGAGATTTTTTGGAAGCTCTTTGTTACATTTCCTCACTGGATTACCGAAACAATTTGNGCACTTTTCTTTCAGTTGTTAGGGTTTGTTGTGGGTTGTTTTGTTGTTTTTTTTTTTTGTTCCCTGAAGCTAAAAGTTGCATCCCTATTGTGCAGAAAATAGGAAACAGATTTGTTCTTCTCAAATGTGTTGGGTTTTTAAATGGAAACTGGGAGGAGAAGGAGGGGACAGCCTGCAGCCCTGTCACATTCTTTCCATTGATACACATGGACACCAGGAAAAAGCCTGATTCCGATCCCCTAAAACAATAGATATGGAAATGTTTTCTCTTTGTTTGGTTTTTCTTCTGTCCATTTTAATGTGAGCATGGCAGCAAAAAGCTCTACAGGGCCTGGTGTAAGACTTGTGTTGGACAGTGGAAATGGAGAGAGCTGCTCACTCCACAGGTTCAAATACACTGCACTGGCCAAAAACAACAAGAGGGTTTTATCTCAGTGTGAGCTGAACCCAACAGCTAAAGGATGATCTGCTCAGGGCACAGCTGTGTTCATGCTTACCCAAACACAGCCATGGAGGAGAGCACTGTGTTTGGCTGGAGGCAGCACACGGAATTTCCAGGTAAGCAGGTAGGAAATTCCTCATCTTCCTGCCACAAGGGTGTGAGATGGATGTTCCCATGGGGGTGTGATTATGTAGACACAGCTCAGCCAACTGGCTCAGGCCCCAATGACCACTGTGTTCCAGTCCTCTTCTTGTCACCATTTTCCTCAATAGCCATGAAGAAAGGGAATCTGATGAGATCTGGTGCAGCCAGATCCTGAATTATCCACCCTTCCCAAGTCCTTGGATCCAAAACCTTCATAGAACCACAGAACCATTTTGGTTGGAAAAGACCTTTAAGATCAGTCCAAGGCAAAGAGTGCCAGCATGGTTTGTCCTGGAATGGGAGAAGGCAGAATGCCTGGGCTGAAGCTCCAGCCAGGAGGGGCAGAGGGGCCAGTCCCTGTCTCACACATACACAGAGGCCAGCCAGCATCCAGAGGCTTGAACTTAGCATTTATTTTCCTTACTAATTAAACAAAAACAAAAACTTATCTTAACCATTGGGATAAGCACCACTACAGAGCACGCAGTAATATTGATGAAGCTTTCAGTTCTCAGATGAAATGTGCCACAGTTTTTATTAAAAAATGAAGAAAACTAATTATCCTTATGGTAGAACTACTGTTCCAAGCCTTCTTTTTTAATTTGCTTCGATCTTTCAAACTTACCTTTTGAAACAATAATGCCCATTCTTGGCTGTTGCTCTGAAATATTAATTAAGGAAAAAAATAAGCAACACAAAAAGCTACACCAAAAGAAACCCCAAACCTTGACCAAAAGTGACTAATTTAATCGCCTTCATACGTTAATTACACAAAAGCTTTTAAGAGTTCATAGTGAAAAATTTGGCACAAGAATGAGGGTCAAAACCAGCAGTTCAGTCCTGCCCTGTGTCTCAAGTATTGATGAGATGTATGAAACAAGACCTCTCCAACAGGAGGACATTTAGTTAATGACTTTAACAGCTACGAATGCCAGAATTTTAACAGCCAAGTTGGTCAAGTAATTCTGCACAAGGGTAACAGGAAATCACTTTCCATTTTCTTTAATTTATCTTCATTTTTT
>WBNQ01048510.1:0-15527 GCA_013401375.1 Spizella passerina | reverse complement strand
GGCAGAGGCCAAATTCTTCAGGCACATTTCCAGGCGGGGCCCCCAGGACAGCTGCCACTGCAAGTGCCTGCAGCTGCTCAGCCACAGCCTGCTGTGTGTAGGTTTGTCCAGCTACACCTTGAAGACTGTGCTGATGCACCTGCTGAGCAGCGTGCCCCTGGCAGGCTGGCACAGCAGGGATTTCCTGTGGCGGATGATGGACATTGTGGAGTACCTGCTCTGCTCACTGCAGGCAAAACAACTGCACCACTTAGTCATAGGCAGTGAGAGGTTTCCTGGGGAGATCAGTTTGCCCTCAGACTTGTGGCTGGCTGAGCCTCCCAACCTCTCCCAGCAGCTGGCGAGCGACCCCGCTGCCCACGGGAAGGCTGTGCAGGAGAGCGTTCACCTGCTGCATGGGCTCCAGCAGCTGCTGCTCTGCAGCCACTGACAGAGATGCTGGAGCCCAAGGCTGTGCTTGTGGGGCCTCTGGACAGGGCCTGTGTACATTAACCTCTTGTACTTAGGGCCTCTATTGCATATATTAACTTCCTATAGTTTTGTATTTCTTGTGTGTATTATTTCCGCATAGTTAATGCATTTCTTATATTTATCGATACTCCTTATTTTGTGCTATATATATACATACACTATACTATATATATTCTACTACTGTCTGTAGGGGGATAGAATATAAGAAAATAAAGGTAGAAAGTAATCTTAGCCCTAAGGAGTTGCAGCTGGGCCAATTATCAAAGCTTAGGAACAGACCTGACTTTAACAGGCCACAGCTGTAAGCAATGAGAAGAAGAGTGCTATAAAAGAGTGGGGTGGCTGGGTGAGAGGGGAGCTGGAGTTAGTTGGCTGCTTTGTGAAGGAGAAAGAGTCGGTGCTCTGAGGAGGTGCCTGTGAGAAACACCAAGAAGGTATGGAACTTTTGTGATAAGGAAACAGCTGTACGGAGCCCCTGCAATCAGATGACAACAAATATATATATATTGAGATCCTCTAGTTAGTGCATTCAGATTTCTCAACTCTTGTTTTTTTTATTTCAGTAAACCAGGGTATTTCATTTTCTGGAATGTGCAAGGTCTTCTTCAGTTCACCCAGACCTGTAGTCCACACACTGACTGTTTTTCAATTTTGTTTTTCTAACTGTTTGTACTCTAATTTGGTGGATAAATATGTGTACAGAGATACTGACAATTAGTGATGAAGAAAAGATACTTCTATTTATTGGGTCTCAAACCATCTTTGCTTTGGTATAGTTTAATCTGCACATGATCAGAACAGGACTGTTTTATAAAAATGTGTGACACAAAATATGTGTGTGATACATAGGGCTCAATTATAGCTACTAATGGGATATATAAAGAATATTTTTGAGTTAATCTGTCTTTATTTCATTAACCCCCGTAATAGATTGCACAAGTCTGTTTGTAGTGGGAGCTCAGACATATCAGCCTTTAAGGTCTGTAAATACAGAGTAAAATGGCAAGGTAGAATTTCGTTATGTAGTTTTTGGTTATTAGATTCAAGCTCAGTAGCTTTTATAGATTTATGGATGTCATTGTAGATTTACAATGTGGAAAGATGATAACAAGGTCCAGAAATCTGATGTTCTATGGTGGTTTCAATATCTCAAAGGGATTAGCTGCAAGTTCTGATTTGAAGTAGTGAAGTAAATTAGATATATAATTTTGACTTATCATTCTGCATTGCATTGTGTTGTCCTATTTGTACAGAAGATATTTGACCTGGATAATGTATATTGCACAACTCATGAATCCACTGCTGACACATATATAGGTATATTTTATTTTATATATATAGTTTTTGTACAGACACGAACATAGAACACAAACTGGCTGTCCTGACAATAGTAAGGATAAAGACTACAGTGTTATTAATGCTTTTTTCTTTGAGATAATCCCTAGTTTTGAGATATATTTGCATTGGAAGTTACTCTTTTGTATATATTGGAGGCTTTGGTGTCTTACCAAAGTGCTAAATATTTTAATTGCTTTTAATGAAATTAGGAATGAAGGTTTTCATTAGAACACTAAATGCCAAGATAGCAGAGGCTATCATTTATTAGTTAATTATTTCCTATTGATTTCCTGGGATGACAGGCTTTTTAAAAGGCTGTTCCTAATGTCATTTTTGTCTGTCATCCTTTTGTGACTTGTGTTGATGGTTCCTTTTAAAGAGTAAAACAGGCTCTTTTTGAAATCTGCTCTTATATACTGAATTCTTCTGCCAGAGGCCTGTCACTCTCCCACTGAGGTAGTTGTTGACATTTACCAAAGCACAACAATGTTTAAATTAATATTTTGGTGCTTTAATCTTGTATTCCCAAGACAAAAGTTTGCCATTTCTCTCTCCTGATATGGCTGATGACAGCTAAGTTTAGACACTCCTTTCATTCTTCAGCGTTTGGGCTAATTGGGGTTATGTTATTTTAGGGCCTGAGTTCAGGGCCCCTATTTGTGAAGAATTATGGAGTGAGTAAACCCTCTGAGATAAGCAAGGCTGGGTGCACACCAAGAGATGATGTGTGACATGCAAGGGACAGCTGCAGCATGGAAAAGGCAGGATTTGGTTGTTCAAGTTTGTAACACTACAAAGCAAAGAGAAAAATACATTATAAAATCTCTCTAACTTGCAGGAAAGTCTAGAAACGCCCAGAGAAACTTTTATTTAGTCTTTCTGGAATCGTTCTCCTTTATTCATCCTGTAGGGGATGTGAATAAAACCTTAGGAAGGAATTTACACATCAGCTGAATATTTTGGAGTCAGCTGGACGCAAAAAGAGAGGATTTGAACAACAAATGGTTGTGTGAAGAGATGCACTGACAAAAGCAGAAGTTCAAAAATGACAGATCACTTGCATCTACCAGATAAACAGGGAAGGAGCTGGCATTGCACTGCTCAAAGCTCAAATGCCTGAAAGAAAGAGAGTGAAGACAACCACAGAGGGTGAAGAGAAGGAACTTTGTAGTGAGGAAAGGCTAAAATTGGGGAAAAGGCTGAGACAGCTATGGAAAAACCTCTGTTGAATAGAATGATTTGGTGACATGGTGACTGTATTGGTGGTTTCCAAATAGAAATTCATACCACGTTAACAAGAAACAAAGAAAAATGAAGGAAAAAATCATGGGACTGCTTCTGGGAAAAAAGTAAGGAAGTGTCTGAGTCCTTTGTCCATCCCTGTTGTATGTTATCCCATCCCTAATAATTATTGGTAGTAAAGTAATTCAAGTAGTAACACCTTACTTTTTGGAAGGAATAAATGTCTCGAGAAATGGGTGGAAAGTTTACCAGCTTCTAGTGAAAGCAACCAATAGCTACTGAAAAACATAGGAGAGGTGCCAGCTGGTAGGGGATGTTGTTTCTCTGTGGTGATGCTTCAAGGATGGTAACCCCTTCTCATTTGGGCAATTAAAACTGGAACCAGTAATAAAGCAATGAAGTAGGACCAAGAAGAATGTGTTTTCTTAGCATAAACCTGTGAGGCTATTTTGCAAGAAATAGCTGTTTCTGATTGTCTTAAAAAGGAAAAAAAAACCCCAAATCCATGTCTGGTAATACATTGGTGGACATTTTAATTAGATTTTATAATTAAAAATGCAATTTATCAAGGTCCTTCACCTTTAAAAAACTTCTACTTTGGATTGAAGAAATTAACTTTTTTACCTTTAGAGATCAAATTGTTCTTTGTGCTTCAGGAAGGGAAGGATGATTTAAGATTTTTAGAGGCAGCTCAGTAGGGAACCACATTCTGACTCAATGAGCCACCACAAGTTAATCAGTACTTTTTATTCTGTATTGTTTTCTCTTGCCTTTGCAAGTCTCATGCTGTTCTTGAAATGCCTGGGAATTAAAAGAACCAATTCACTGTCAGAACTTGGAAAAAAAAAAGCTAGTATTTCACAGTGATAGGAGTGTATATATCCTTCCGTTAAAACTTTTTACATTTTTTTTTTCTTTCAGTATTTTTTTTTTTAATGTAACTGTTAGAACCCCCAGGAAAGAGAAATGTTCCTTGTGGAATAAATGTCTTCCCGTTCCCTGCAGAGAAAATTATTAAGAACAAATTTACTCATAAAGTAATAAAATAAATAAAAAAGAAATTGCCACAAGCAAAAAGTGCTATTAATTCTGAGTAGCTTCAGGCAGAAAGCTGAAATAAACATTCTTAATACTTAAGATCGGCTTAGGACCTGAGCTATTGCTCCTTCTTTTAAAGGCTCAGAAATACAGTAAGAACAGTTACAGCTCTGGATGTGAGTTCTGGATACATTCAGCTGTTTGAGATGCTTACTGTTGGAAGTTTATCTCATTTTTTTCCACTATTCTTGTCTTTCCACACTACTCCCTCCCTCCCCCAGCTCAGGCTAACATAAGGAGAGCAGCAATTCTCATAGTACCTTGACACATACTTAGAATAAAAAAGCAAGGTTTGGGGAAGCTCAGAAAACCTAATTTTCACGTTCCTTACAGCACCTAGCCACATTTTGTAAATTTGGTAACAGCTGTGGAGCTCCTGAATCCCTGTGACCACCCACCCTTAAGGGGAAGGAAACACGTAGGATTCAGAAATGCTCATGATGGAAGGGAACAACAAAAATCAGAGGGGCCACAAACAATCAGAAATTTTTATTGGTGAATTACACCCTTGGAAAGGAAATTGGTGTATTAGTCCCTAGCTGCTGTGCAAGCATGTGGTAGTGGGTTCTGGGCTATTGGTAAAAGGAGAGAGAAAAAGGAAGAGAGGCATTAAAGGGGAGGGGGAGAGAGGAAAATGGAGAGATGAATAGGAAGAGAGAGAAAAAGAGATCATCAGTGCAGGTTCCAGCTGAAGGGATGTCAGTTATGATTTCAGCACCAATCCAGCTGTGCTGGTCTGCCTGAGGACATGGTCAGGGTCTTGGGGGCAATGCCCAGGCTTGGCACATATTTGTGGACAGGTTTTCACTTGCTGTGCAAATTAGTTCTCATGCACAGTCTGTTCTTTGAGGCCTTTCTGGAAATGGGTCAGAGGCTTTGGGGGTCTTAATCCTCCCCTCCAGTGCGTGGCCACTTCTTGGCCTCATTCCTGCACTTGTGCTCTGCTGGGTTGTGCTGCTCTCCAGGAGCTACAAGGGTGGTGGGAATAATTTTCCAAGGCTGATGGTTTAAAAACCAGGTGCTCTTTGGATGCCTTTTAATTCTGGGCACAGTGATTCTGAGGAGCTCAGAAGCATTTCTCAGCTCGTGGTGAGGATGCACCTCCACAGTCCACCCTGGGCATAAAGTCAGCTTCTCTGGGCCTCTACAAACCCATATCCCAGCTCCAACCTGTAATCAAGTAAACAATGATCTGAAATATGAAGTTTTTTGCTCAAGTGGGGTGAGGAGGAGATGAATTAATTTAAGATGTATTATTATGTTTTCTAGAAAAACATGGGTATACAATGAAAATGATTTGTAATGTGTGTACTCGTATGCTAGTAGGAGCAAGTGCAGTGACAGAACAGTGGGACTGAAACTGGGGTATTGTTTTCAGGAGACAGAGGCTGGACAAGCATAAAACAGCTTTCAGACAGTTCAATCAGTTTCTGTACAGTCTCTGCTTGTGTGCTGTTGGTGAAATGATTGACTTTTCCCCCCTCCTCAACCCTCATCTGGCTTTCACTGCATCACATTGACTTTGGGATGCACAAAACAGATTGAACAAAGCGAGTCATTAAGTTAATCCCTACAGGGTAGGAGTACAAGCAGCTCAATTCCTGAAACCTGACTGAGGCAAGAGGAAATAAATCAAAACAATCACGCAAATGTTTTATTCCAGAACATGTGCCCAGGGAACTATCTGCTGCTAGTTGAAAGTCTTGTGGTTTTTATATAAAGGAAATCATGTAAGCCTGAGTCTTGACTAAATAAAAAACACGAGAATAAAAATCACTGCCTGAAAAGTGGAAGGTAGTGATAGCTGAGACATGTTTTCAGTGCCAGGCAACATTTTGAGGGGTTTGACATAGAATTATACAACCTGTCATTAAGATGATGAGGTGAGATAAGCTTTCATTAAAATTGGCACTTTAAGATATGATACAGCTCCTTCAGTAGTTTCCTATGCCAGTTAGGAAACATGATGCCTTTGTTGTTCTAGTACCTGGAAGCCATGAAACTCTTTCAGCACATTGTAAGCTTAAATTCTGGAGGAATAAAAAGGGACTTGTAAAAAAACCCAAACTCCCATACAAGATAACAACAACTACGCCCAAAAATCCTGTGAGATTTCTGGCATATTTTTATTTGATTTGGAACTTCTCCTGGTAATGACATTAATAGACCTTTTGTATTCATTGCCAGTTCAGTTTTGGTTTCTTGGTTTGGTCTTTATTTTAATGTTGCTGTTTGTGGAAAGGGTGTTCATGCACAATACCTGGAGGATTCAGGAGCCCCAGTGCCTCAACTCTGATTTCAGTGCATGAATTTCAATTCATGGCATGAATGAACTTTTAAAGGCTCTTACAAAGCAGAGTTTCTCAACTGAATGCAGTGTTTAAGGATTTCTCGGTGGTGGTGTGCGTGAGTGTTGGGTTTCTGGGTTTGTTTTTGTCAGTGCAGAGGGAGAGTTTTGCTGTAAATATGAAACCTGGGAGAAATTCTGGGAGGAGTGATGGGACTGGTTTCCCCACCTGCTCTGCTGCAGATGTGCTCCCAGTGATCTGAAAGCTGCTTCATCACTAATTGTGGGAGACCTCAAAGCACAACCCAGGGACAGCTTGGGGCCAGCACCCGAGTTCACATTTTTAATGATGCATCTGCCACTGCCTCCTCAGAGCTGATTTCACACTAATATGGGAGGAAGGATACTTGCAGTTGTGATCCCTGCTGCTGGAAAGAATGAAAATAAGCAATTTTGTGAGGAGATAGAAGTTACGTGTGTGTGTATATTTTTTGGTAAAACTGTGCTAGGCTCTGGTCTTTTTTCTCCTTTGAAAATCTGCACTACTCTTACTGATGCCACTCTACTTTCTACAATTTTCCAGAGATAACAATTTAAACCTCCAAAGGCTTGTTTTTCACTTAGCACCACATTGACTCTTGCCAGCATTTAGTCAGGAAAAGAACTTCCCTGAGCCATTAGAATTTCAATATGCTACTGCCTCTTCTGAGATGCAGAAGGTAATTATTTATGTGTCTAGATTGTATCAAGGTGCACAGACCATGGAGAAAACTTGGGAAAATGGGCCCAAACTCTGTTTATTCAGCTGTGCATTTTGGAGCCAGCTGGGCCTGGCTCTGCCCAAGGTGGGACAGCTCCTGCTGCCCTCTCCCAGAAGTCACTCCTGCAGCCCCCACTGCCAAAACCTTGTCACATGAACCAAGTTCCTTTGCAAATAGTACAGCCAGTTATATTTCTGTAGACAGAATTTGTCTCTTCCCATCAGCATCAGACTGTGATGCTTTGTCATTACGATGACAGGACAAGAAGGCTTTGAGTCTCTGCAGAATTTGAAGACAGGCTGTTGCCAGAATCATCCACTTCCTTTGTATGGCACAAAATCTCAAATCGAGCATGAAAAGGAAGGGAGTAACAAGTAGGTGACAAAGTGGGTAGCAGGTTTTGAGAAAGCAGTTTTCCTTGTCTGTTTTTGGAATGAGGTAAAGAGGTTCCTGTTGAAAAGAAATTCATTATGAAATGAATACCCTCTAAAAACCCACGAACTTTATTGCTGTGGTTGGGTGTTGCTTTTCCCCTTCATTTGTTTTTTAGGATTCCAAAGGTGGGTTGTTTCTTATTGAAAAAATTTTCTGCACTGTTGAATTATTGGTAACGAAGAATGAGGTTGCATCTGCATTAGAGTTGGCAAGTTTTTTTTTGGTGCTGTTTTGTTGAGGATTGAGGCTTTGCAGATAGTGATGACATAGAATTACTTGGACACATTTGCCCTCTTGAGTGGGATGCTCACTGTGTGCTTCCTTCCTGTTGCAGTTCTTTGTGGGAAAGAGGTCCACATTCTGCTGAAAATTCATCTATCTGTTCTCTTAAGCTTGCAAACAACTCAGTGGAATGAACTGGTTTTGCTCCAGTAATCCTATGTTCTTTGAATAACATCTATTTTCAAGCTGCCATTCGCACTAGGAGAAAATGCATTGAATCAAACTTTTCTCACAAGAAAGCTCAGATTTGTGTTTTTAAAGTTCAAATAAATGATGCTGCAGCTTTTAGGCCAGTGTGTGTATGCAAGCCTTAGTGTCAGGAGAATTGCAAATGCCAGAGATGATTTTGTTGCTCTTTTTCCGTGAGCTTTTAAATCACAGTACTGCTTAAATACAGTCCTTGAAGTTTTGGTTTGATTGAACCCAAACCGAGCTCTAAGATAAGTTCATTTGCAGTCCACTTGAGAGCAAGGTATAAAAAGATCACATTTAGATGGAGTTTTTTAATTCAGTTACAAGAGATGAGGATTTTATTGATAGTTTGGTAGCAGCAGGACACAGAATGGTACAATATTTAGGAATGAAACCATTGTAAGTAACTGATGTGCCAAATAATTCTTTTTTATATGCTGAAATGTAATTTCAATTCATGCTTTTGTGAGAAGCTGAATTGTAATTTCATCCAAGTATGGAGGTAGGATTGTATTGTTTTGATTTTAATTGGAGCTTGCCCTAGAAGGTTCCTTGCCTTTGATTAGACTATTCCTAGACCATTTTAGAAACTGATCTGTCAGGAATCAATTTTTACATTGCACTAATCAACTAATATTAAAGGTGATTCAGTAAAACACTGTGAATAACCTTGAAGAAATTGCAGCTGAGAACTTCATAGCAAAGTATGTTCACTTTCATTATCAGCTGTTGAAAAGAGCCTGAGATTAAACTGTGTTAAGAGTTAGAAAAAAAAGATGAAGAAGCAGATAGTCCTTATTTTTTTCTATAAATTGATGGCAGATTTGTCAACGTATCTCAGTTTGTGTATTCTGAATAGCTGCTACTTATGGAAAAGATCCAAAGTTTAAAAAAAATTAGGGAATTTTTCACACAAATCACTGAGCTGAGTGAAGCAATAAAGTTTCTGTACAGTTTCATCAGTGACATACTCAGGAATGAGCTGAAAAGTTATTTCTGTAATGCAAAGTGGTAGGCTTTTCATGTATTGTTGTTACCCAATATGTTGTGCATATATATGAGCTTATAGATAATAGGCAATATGTAGAAACTTTATGGCATTTAACCCATCAAATCAGTATGAAGAGAAGATTGCCCAGTAAAACAATTTTGGTGGCCTAGGAGAGGTTACATCAGCAGAAATATGAATTGAGAAGGAGTGGAAGATCAAGCAAACATAGGGACAGTTGCTTAAATCACTTCTTTACATCCTATGACATTATATATTAACTGAGCTTTTTGAAGCACATTTAAGGTCCCAAATTTTTACTTGTTCCTTTCCATTCAAGTGCATATTATCCCCATTTCTGCAAATTTGTTCCCCAAAAACTTTCTTTTAGTTTTTCACTCATTTTTCTGCTTGCCCTCTTTGCAGTACATCCTGGTTTCTTCCTCCTCTGTATTTGCTGACCTGATGCGCACAGATCCTGAAAAATTGTGCTTCCAGATCACAACTCTGTGTGCTCGTTGCCTAGCTCAGGGAAACATAGTGCTTCAAGGTCTGAAGCACAGCTCCCTCAAAGTGCAAATCTTTATTTACCGCTGTTTATTTACATCATAAATGATGTATGGGGGTATTGTGTGCATGATCAGGCCAGGGGAACCATAACTGGTGTATTTATTGTAATCTAAAATATGACTTCAGTTCCTCCTTGATTTGCTCTGGCCTTGCTGAAGAGATTATGAAAGCACAAAGGACCTCAAATTTCTCACTCAGGAGAGAGATAATGCTCAGAAGTTGGCTGGGAAGGTACTACATGCGATGTGACAAATGTTAGCGGCGCAGACAAGGCGGGTGGGATACGTGAAGCAGCTGGGGTGCTGGTCCTTCTGTGCTCACAGAACACCCGGATCCAGGCATCACCCCATCAGTTTATCAGCTCTGCACTTGGTCTGTCTGTAGGTGTGAATTTCAGTGCTGGTTCCTGGCCCAGGGCTCCTCACAGCAACAAGAGCTGAAATCCTGAGAATGAGACCACGAATGGCGAGCAGTGGCTTTGGCTGAGCCTGTTACAAACTCGGTCACTTGCTTGCCACAGCTGCTGCTCTGAGGCACTCAGCTCTGAGGTGTTTGCTATTCTGGACAGATTGTGGGAATCCAGGGCTCTGTGGGGGTGACACTTCCTCTAAACAAGCTTGTGGCAGCACTTGTCATTGATATAGGAAGACTGATATCCTGTGTTCTGGTGGCTCTTTGTGAGCTGAGTCCTTTGCTGTGGGGCAGCACAGCCTGCTCTGCCCTGTTACTCTTCTCAGGTATCATCCCCAGGGAAGAGCTGCTGCCATCCCTTGTTCTGTGTATTTCCAGGTGTAGTGGATCATGGCTGAGTGATGCCAAGGGCTCAGTTCCCTGGGTGGTCCCTTGCTTTTATCATGGATGCTTTCTGTGTGCTTTGGTCTCTCTTCCTCTCTTCTTTAACTGAGATAGTGACTTTTACCAGTCTGCTTATTCTCTCAATCTCATTTTTATCTTGACCTTGAATTAAACTCAAAGTTTCGTATAGCAATTGGCAGAAAGTTATGTGGAGTTTGCTTTTTTAAATTTTTTTCTTTTTGCTACACTTTAACTCAATTCACTGGGATCCTATCAGACTTCAAATCTGGAGAGTTAAACTAGATCAACTCTGAGAAGAATGGAGCCTCTCATGATCACTGCATTTTATGCAGCTCCAAGTTTCAGCAGTTGGACTCAGATTTGTATATCACTAAATAAAGAGCTGGCCAAATTTACAGCAAATGTGAGCCAGTTTAGTTCTATAGGCAAGGAGCTTATGCTGATTTATTCTAACAGAATAGCAGGACCCATCATTGTTTATGGGGTATCAATGGACATAAAACACCTCATGGAAACATTGCTCAAGCTATGAAAACATTAAAGGTTTCTTCAGACACGAGTATGAGCTGAAGTCTTTCACAAAACATTCTACAGAAAATAGGGTGAGATAAGGGCGAAAAACTAAATCTGAAAATATACAGGGGAAAAAACCCTATAAAATGAAGTCTGTTGCCTACAAAGGCAGTTTTTTCCAGGGCATAGCTCAATGATTAAGTAATATTTAAACTCCAACTTGAGGCCTCACATGGAAACTAAGAATGCCTCTTGCTGAATCTCTGCCTTGCTCTTCATCCTTTCTATCAGGGATGAGAACTGTTTGAGGTTATTAATCATCTTAATCACATTGATCTTATTAATAAATATACAACCCTCGACCATACAAAAAAGAAATAAATCAAATTTCGTTTCAAAAAACCTGATAAAAGGAGGATAAATGGAAGGGAACTGGATTTTAAAGGAAAAAAGTTTACAATGCTTTGTTGTTTGATCCTGAAGTCTAAATTGGAATTCTGTAAGCACCAGTAGAGTAGATGTGTGAAGGTTTTCTTTGAAGGAAAATCTATATTGGAGCCTTTAATTAATAGATGCTTGAATGGGACAAGTGGCTTATTTGTAAAACAGAGCATGGTCTGGCTGTTAGAAGTGCAGTCTCAAGTGTTTGTATCCATGTGGGCTGGAGATTTTGGAAAGGAGGGTTTGTCTTCTGCCTCTGCAGTGGGTGGGAGAAGATAGAACACCCACCCCTGCTCTGTTTGAGTGTGGTTGATTTTAGCTTCAGGGAAATTAGACATCTTTCCAGTTTACTTTTATAAATATCAAACGAATTTGTAGTAAATAGCATACAATCCAGAAATATTCAAGCAAACAGGAAATCTTCCTCCTTAAAAATGCCATAATTTAAAAAATAAAACCTGTGTTTACATACAAAAATCTGAAAATTTGTTGTTTTGATGACTTCTGCCATGCATGCTCAATCCAGGAATCCAATTGAGAGGCTTGTACCATGAATATTTTATTTCAACACATTTTTCTGAATTTATGAACCAACAGACAAACTGATTTGGCACAAATTTTATTATGATAGACAAATCCGTTCACATTTTAAGTCCCTAAACTTTTAATAGCAGTTTAGCTAGTCTTTAATAATCCTTTAACTTTAAAAAATCAAAACTTAGGAAAAAGAGTAGCTAAAAAGAATCCTTAAAACCAACTCTTCATTAAAAGTGGACATGAATCCTTTCCCTTACCTGTTAAGGTGTAGCCTCTGTCCTTGGCAGCACTCCTTGGAATCTAGTTTCTTTCATGGATATGAATGAGAGCATCCAATTCCATGTGGGTTTTCTTTCTGAGCTTCTTTCTTTCAAGTCTCAGTTTAAAACCAAGCAAAAAATCTAAAAGGTGTAGGGTAGGGCAAGAATTCTTGTAATTCAACAAATTAGAAGTGGAGTCTTTTCTAGTTATATTTTTATGCCAGGTTTTGATATGCGTGCTGGTGTAGTGTGATTTAATTGGATTTGTAAATGGGCAAAAGTTAGACATGGTACAAGTACAAAAACTCTGCAAGTAACATCTCTTCCACGGGTGGCTTACACAATTCAGTTAGATAGAGGGCAGTAATTCAGAATTCTGGTGATAAAGAACAAAAGCACTTTAACCTCCTGAGATGAGAGGTGTGAATCCACTGACCTACAGCTACTGGAGAATTGTGGGCAGGAGGCAACACACTGGCACTCTGCACTCATCTGCTTGCCTCCTTTTTAAGTTGCTTTGCATCCCTGGAAATGGACCACATGAGAATTGATGTTTTCGTGCCAAATGAGGATTCTCCTAATCTTGCAAGGGGTGGATAAACTTGCTTTAAGCTGATTTACTCCTGCAATGTGCTCAAAACAGATGGAGAGCACCAGTGCCTTGATATAAAGTCTCCTAATGAACACTGCCAGGCAAGGAACCCCCCAACACAAAGTGCTGCAGAAGCTGCAGTTACACAAAGCAGAGCAGTGAGTGCTCAGGAGGATTTGTATAAACTGAGGCAGGTTTTTATCTCTGGTACTTCTCCTGCAGCTGTTGTAAAAACTGGGCAGAAGGTTCATTTTTCCCCATGTGTTTTACTGCAGGAATGCTCTTGCAAGGGTGTCATCCTTAGTTTACCTGATTTAGAGGGGTCTAAGAAAGACACTTGCTTTGGAATGCTCTAGGCCAAGCAGATTGGCCTGTCTGCAGTTAGGAAGTGTGAGGTAAGATCAGTTCAAGAGCTGTCATATTCTGATTTGATTTGATTTTATTTCTTAATATGGTTTTTGCAGTGCATACATATAACCTATCAAGTAATATAAATAGACATGCATTCCATTTTATATACAGCCAACTAATCATTTGAGACACTTGCCTTTTATGCTTGATTTCGCAAGTAAACTGCTTTATTTCCTATGATAAGACAACAGGGACATATTGGCTAATATAATTTTTAAAGTAGTTTTCTTACAAAGATGCAGGTAAAAGATTTTTTAAAAATTCTAGATTAATAATACAACATGATTAATTATCTTGACATCACACAGTTTGGTGTCCTCTAAAAAGAGAAGAGTCAATTCAGTGTCTCACTATGCTTCAGCAGGTGTATTAGAGCTGGAATTACATTCTCATTCTTATGTTATTTCACCTTAAGCTATTTGTGTGCAGTCTCTGACCTTCCAAAACAATATTTCAATTCAAATTAGCATTTGTGATGTTGGTCATTAACTGCAAATTAATAAAAAAAGTTAGGAGGGGAAGACATTCAAGGACAATGTTGGTTCTTACATAGTTTTTCTGTCCTGCCCTTGCCCAGGGTTTTGCATTGCATCCTAGCTATTCTTGTTTCACCCTCATGGCTTTTAGGTGATTATACACATGTTGTAAATTTAAATATTTCAAACACCTTTGCTTTTGGAGTCTCCTGGAAGATAGAACCTAAAACTGAACTTGTTACAGTGATGATACTATTTTTTTATTTAAAGAAAACAATGGCAGCATTGATCCTTTGGGGTCTTATTTTTTGTGTGTGTGCCCCCACCTCACATTTCTCCCTGTACTCCCCCAAGGGAGGATTAATGCAAGATGTTGAGGAAATTTCTTTTTTTCTGTGGCACAATAGCCTGTTGTTCACATGCAGAAGAGATGCCTGTTAATGACAAGTGGAATATTTGTTTTCCCACCAAGGCTGACACACAGTTTCAAAGGTCAAGCACTGTCTGATGCTGCATTTACTGGCTTAAACTTTTCTTTTCCCACAGTGGATGAATTTGTGTAGCTGCCCCAGCTGCTTTTCCATTTACTGCAATGTGTCTCTAGCAGTTCTCCAGCTTCTTTGCTTTGCTCAAAGCTGAACACAGCACAGGCAGCTAATTAGTCTGTCCTGATAAATAAAGCAGTGCTTTATGGGAGACTGGGGCAGACCTGGGTAAGCATGAGCAAATGCCTTGGCTTAAAAGTTGATTTTTTGTTCAAAGGCTCCAATGAAGTGTTTTGATCCTCACTTTGATTAACAGGTGAAAATGCAAAATGAGACCGAGCTGGGGAATTGTGAGTGGGAATTTTCCCCCGTCTTGTATTAGGTCAAGTATTTCCACAATCTATAAATATTTCTAAGACGTGCTCCAATTCAGGGACTTCAAGGAAAAGAATGTCCCATGGGAACAGCTGGGGGATGCTTTTCTGTACCAAAGACCAAATTTTGTGCTGTGTTTTGGAGTGGTTCCCTCCACAGAAAGCATGAGCTGCTGAAAGGAGATTTCTGTCCTTTCCCTGTCCCCCTCATTAGGCAGCAGGTTCTGGCTGAGCACTTTGCACATCAGTCACACAGGGCCTTTTTCCCTTTCTCCATAGCTGTGGCACCAGCGAGATAATGTCCTCTTGTATACAGGCAGGAAAAAACTTAGTGAAGCATAAAATCTGTTCTTTCCAAGCAGCTCACTTCTGATGGAAAGAACAGCTTCCAGTCTCACAGTAAGAGGACAAACTTGTCACTCACTGCAGCAATTTACCTGTTCCAAAAGGCACAGCAATTGTTTCCGAGCATGAAAGCAGCCACTGTTAAAAACAGAAGTAACCAAAAGTGGGTAGAATTAAATTAACATTACTTAGGAATGGGTCACCCTGTTTGTTTTGAAGCTGTCACTGTTTAAAATTTTTGTCCAAAAAGCATCTAATTAGTGACACAGAGGGGAAAAGGATGGTATTAAAATTAAAAATGAGGCTCAATCAGAACTGTATTCAGAAGTACTTCAGGGTAAGATTTCAAGCAGCTAATGTCATGTCAGTGTGTTCCTTTATGCTTTTGAACAGTTCTTCAGTCAGGTGGTTGAGATTATGGTGTTTTTAAGAAAATAAATTATTTTTAGTTTAATTTGTTTTACTGCACATATTTTTGCCATTGAAATGGTGTGTCACTGACCCCCTTTTATAATATTGTTAGCTCAAGTGCAATAATTGCTTTTTCTTGCAGGCTGAGTGAGGCATCGACCTGTGAAGTATGAGTTAAAGTTCAAATTATGCAGCCTTTGTT
>WBNQ01048509.1:0-21419 GCA_013401375.1 Spizella passerina | reverse complement strand
ATTGGCCCAGCCTTGGTCAGCAGGACATGTCTTTGGAGCTAACAGGGATTGGCTCTGCTCCATTGGACATAGAGGAAGCTTCAGCAGCTTCTCACAGAAGCCCTGTAGTCCCTCTGCTACCAAAACCAGTCCATGCATACCCAGTTCAAATATTTTGATGGATAAGATACTGTCTTTGGAAATGTGATTTTGATACGTAGGTTACACACGTACAGGAGAGTTCTAGCCACATGGCTTTAGGCAATTGTGAAGAGAAAGCCTTTTCACAATATGCAGAAGCCCTGTTAGGAAATATATGATACCATTTCACTTTTGTGGGAAAATTAATTTAGAAAAATGAGAATTTAAAATTCAATTATATAACACCTGTATCCCATTCCATTCTAAGCACTGCTGAAAGAGCTGACCTGTTGTTTCCTGAGATGAAAATCATATGTGCTACTTTGGGAAACCAGATTTCACGGTCAAGCTCAAACAATATGTTTGCACTCTTGTTTTAGGACAAAACCCAGTATCCTGTGATCTCTCTGATCACTGCAGGTTTAGGACATTATTGTCCCAAAAAAACACAGGGCCCTTCTCATCATATTCAGACATATTAACATCTCTGAAAACTCTTTAAGTTTTAAAAAGCCCAGGAAAAAGTAATTTCAATTATGAAAGCAAAAATAATTTTAGTCCTTATTTACAACTTTCTAAAATGTTCTTCAAAGAAAAAACTTAACTAAACCTGTTTTTCCAGAGGAACATTCGCAATGATGGGCTACATTCTTATTTTATTCTCTGTCATGGCATACTATTCTTAAATTTAGAGGAGAACCACCCTGAATGACTCCTGAAAGAGAGATTCATATATTTTAAACAGACTTTCTATACACAAGCAACACTGAAACACTATCTTTACCTCCATAAAGATTTGACTTCATAATACCAAATGCTAATGACTGTCTCACTAGGCAATCTTACACTTTGAGCTCATTTCCTAAAAAGTGTTTTGATTTCCTAGTAGTGTAGCAGGCACCAGAAAAAGATATGCACTGTATTTTTCCTGTGTTTATTATTTTCTCTTCCTACAGGAGCTTTCTTTTTGCCTCATTACATTTTTCCCATTGCAAGTTTTGGTCAGAGTCCAGGGGATTGCGGTCAGGTTCTGCAGGGACTTTTTTCCTGGTTCTTTCTCTCCATGCATATTTCATGTGCCCATTACTTTAGGTGCCATAAACACAAATTAAAACCAGCATCATTTCTGTCAGAAAGGGCCATATTTCTCTACGCATTCATTATTTATATTGGTTCCTTAAGTGGTGTTCTTGCTTGTTTGTCCCTAATAGAGGATAGAAATTATTTCACAGCCTTTGTTCATTACCGAGATTGGGCTGATCAGGAGCTCTACTGAACTATAAAAGCAAAGAGGCTCATCTCTGCTGATAGATAAATCCATGAACAATGTTTGCTGCTGAACAACCTGCCCCAGGCAGCCACAGAAACCACATTAGCCTCACCTTTCACTGTGTGTCATGGTAGGGATGATTCCTGTGCTTCGGGCCCATTTGAGCATCGAGTATTTAACCTTTGCACCTAGAATCGTCTATGAACTTACATGGTGCATAACCAAGCTCTGAACTGGAGTAAATACAGAGGTCTGCTGTACAGAGGTCACTGTGTCTGGTCTGGTGAACTTCACCTTCTTCTCAGGGACAAGTTCATTTAAAAATCCATATGATTTCCCTCTCCTCTGCTTTGATAAGGACATCTCCATATTCTCTGTAATTTGTTCAAACCTTCATATTTCATCCTGTATGGTCAGATTTGGTTCACCTTTTCTTTTTTCGATGCCAGCGATATTACTTTCTGATTATGCAGTTCTTTCCACCACAGTGCATTACCAACCAATGTACCTTGAGGGAACAGCTGCTGAGTCTCAGACATTTCATTTTGTTATGCAAAAATGGGTCTGTAAAGCTGAAGCAGAGACCACTCCACTAACCTTGACTACTGGTCATCTAAGGCTTGCAAAAATCATGACACTAAAGTGCCTTGCATTTTCCTGCGCAAATGGAGGGAGTTTGCTTCCTATAATCAAAGCCTCTGCTCTTCACATTTTTGATCTGTTCCACACAAAGAGGAAAACCACGCATTCCCTTAAAAAGAAGAGAAATTAGCTTCTCTGCATGTCATGTGACTAAAGACTGAAGCACTGAGAAGCAGGTCTAATCCTTTGAAATTCAGAATAAAATTGTGAGACTTGACCACACCATATTAATTCCACTTTATTTGATCGAGTGGTCAGTAGGTCTGTGTCATCATGTGCTGCAAGATCATCAATGAGCCCACCCTAAAGAGGTTCTAGAGGACTCTTATCTATTAACAGCAGAGTCAGTCAGGACACTAAATAAATTCCCATTACACAGGCACAGGGCATTTGAAAGACATTTTATTTCCCCCTCAACACCTGTGGTGCTGTGGATATCTTGTTGAAGGAGAGGCAACAGATCACATCTAGTACAATCCTCATAATTTTGTGAATCCCAGAAGGACCAGAGCTTCATTTGAGAGCAATCTGTGGTTTCTGGTACTGTCGCTGACAGCTAGCCTTGCAATTAACCTGACTTTGAGCACCAGTTCTGCTGTCCTCTTGGAGAGCTGAAGGACAGTGGGTGTCCAAATGCCTTGGCAGTGGGTGTTTGCTGTAGGCTAGTCTGTTTCCTTACTTTCAACATGTGCCAGCTGAGAGTGGGGAAGGTCCAGCATTTCCCTTACAGCCTGCTTAGGAAGAAAGAAGGAGAAAGGAAAGGAAAGAAGGGAAACAAAAGAGAAAGAAAGGGGAGGAAGAGAGCAAAAAATAGGACAAGTCCATGAAGGTCAGTGCTTTCCCAGGCAAAAATTAAATACCAAGTATGCCCCTAAGACCTAACCGCTGTTTTCCTTCTGCCCTATTCTTAAGGCACTCTTGATAACAGAGTTAACTATTCCTACAATATTTACAAATATTTTCACCCATTTCCAGAAATTTCTTTCCTCCCTTTCTCTTTAGGGAGTCCTTTAGACAGCAAAGAAAGCTCTAAAGCAGGAGAGCTCTATCAGAGTAAAGGAATAGTATTTAAAATTAATTAAGAAAACAATATTAGGCAGGTTATGAGCCCTGGGTTGTGGTGAGACATCACTCTCTCTCCATGTCTTCTGCAGGCAGCAGCACAGCATGGGCATCAGGGCTGCTGACGGGGCAGGAGAGCACTGCCACCAAGTGCAAATCCGGGTCCTCCACATCCTCCTGCCAGGAAAATGTTTTTTAAAAGCCCCTGTTCACACCCTCTCTTCAGCCCTTCACCTTAATAAAACTGTCATAAGTCCTGCAGCTGGTCATATTGTTTTTTTTATTTTGCAGGCTGTAATTAGTCCATCATGTCATCATTTTTAGTCTGTGAACTATTATCTTAGCCTGTTCTTTCACACCTTCTTTTTAATCATCAGTTTTTTAAAGTAACTCTGTATCAAAAACTGTTAATATCATTGACCTTTTAAAGAGCTGGTTATATTAACTGTGTGATGGCAGGGCAGGGAGCAATCTGGGAAGTGCAGAAATAAGAAATCTCCCAGCTGCACTGATAAGAGATGGTAGAACTTGGCTTCAAGACTTAGAAAACAAAATTAGGTCCTGGCTATGTGGGGATGATGAGGAAAGGTAAGCTGAGCTAATTTAAGGTGTAGATATAAATTGGATCAGGCAAATCACATTGTATTGCAAAGAGAATTAAAAGAAACAGAATTAAGGCCTATTATATTTTTTTTTAAGTCACGTGAGTGAGGTAATGCAATTTTACCAATACATTTAAAATAAAATTTTATTAACTTTTCTGCAAGTCCTGTCCAGGCACAGACTAGCCCCAGATCACAATGCAAGTGTAAACAGAAGTGGCTGGAAAATTGTTATATTCCCTCCTGTCATGCTCTCTGGCACTGGTTTTCTGAAATGAATCTGCTCCCCATCGGTGTCAGAGAAAGCAGCCTGGTTCCTGTTTCCACTGTCTGAATGCTAGGCAAATATGCAATGATTCTGTCTCTGGTTCAGCCACCTGCAGAATGGGGAGGCTACTTTTCTTTAGAAAGGGTAAATGATGAAGAAAACGTTTATGAAATATTGTCTGTTTGGCACTAAAAAGTACAAGAATAAACAGAACAAAACCCCATGCTCAATTGTCTAAGTAAGGACAGATGGGCCAGTTCTTTCACTTTCTTTTCCTCATTATACAATTAATAAAAATATAAATGTTTGTGCTTAGTACTTAAATACTTGTACTACCAATGAAATTTAGCAAAATTCCCTATAAATATAAGCAATTGAAAATTTGAGCTTCGGAAACTTGTTTTCAGAATCAGTCAATATTTAGGAACTTCAGCTCAACTCTGCTCCATCACAGTCTTCAAAACCACCCTGTGCCTTGTTCCATCCTCTGGTAAAATTGTTCACAATTGCCATGAACAATACATTTAGCAAGGCTAATAAGAAGCTCCTTCCTGGCTCAGTCTCACGTCACAGTTAAAAGTTAAGGAAATGTCCTGGTTTAGGGCAAATTTGGGAGAAAACCTCCAAAAGGGGCCCCTCCAGAAGGCAAGCCCACATAGCCCCTCCCTCCAAGTGGTTCAAGAAGTATTCCTCAGAGAGAAGTGGAAAGAACCTGTTTATTTAACAGGCCAAGCACTCCTCAGCACACAGAATGAACAATACCAGATGACAAAACTCTTTCACTGCTCTGAAGAGACTACAAATTCAGAAAGTCACTCCAGTGAGTGGTCACTCAGTTATCAGTCCTTCTGGTGCTGGGAAAGGCTGCAGAGTGGGCCCCGGCACGCTGCAAAGTGCAAGCTCGGTGTTTCCCCGGATCCCAGTCTGGAGCAGGTTCGAATGGTTCCAAGAAAAGGGAAAGAAAAACAGTCCAGGGAAAGCTTGGACTGCCTCAGCTAGCTAAACTAACTAACTAAAAAGCAAAAGGAGCGTGGCGATCTGCCCCGTCTGTGCCCAGACAGAAGTAGTGTGCCAGCAGACTGTGGAGGAGTGAGTCCAGTCCCTGATAACAAACTCTGTGCTGCTTCTTCTCCCTGCCTTCGCCCTCAGCCAGTCTTGAAGGCACAGAATATAATATCCAGCTTAAACAGAACACACAACTGGGGAAACAAGCATCATAACGTCATCACAGGACAAGAAATAAAATTCAGGAAATGTTAAAGGCTGTTACTAAATATTGAATTTTATTCCCAGCTTCATAACAGTAGAGTGGACTCTACTATTGATGCCCTATCATCTCTTCCTTGATGACTGGCTGTCATACTACTACTTACTTTTAATAACTATATTCCCACTAGCATTCTTCATCATTTACATATCATACATCAATGAAAATAAAAGTTCTGAAAAATCTTTCTCTGCTTCTTCCTTCTATTTTCCTGCCCAGCCTTGGGGAAAACGAAATGTAGGCTGGAAAAAACACTGAGAACACTGACAGCCAGCTGACAAATCCCTTGCCTATTGAGAAACAAGTGACCTGGACAAGTGGTAACACATAAAAATGGGCAAGGCAGGAAGTTTCTCATAGTCTTGCTGTGACATGGCTGCATGTTACTGCCATGCTTGAACTTTGCTGAGCATCTGTGCCTCACTCAGAGCATGTAAACCCTGGCACCAGACTGTTGTGGAGACCCTGCTAGCATTAATCATAACCAAGTTCTGTCTTGTGTGCTTCATGGGAAGAAGCAAGGCCAGGCAATGCTGCTGGGGCTGAGGAGGCATGGTGGAGAAAGTTGGTTTGGTCTTTAGATGCCCTGTCCTGGGGAGAGACTGGAAAGGTAAATGGCCTACATATTATTTTCAGAGCAAAACACATGCACCCAAGGCACATGCTTTCAGGTCAAGTCATCCAAAGGGCTTTCAAATCCAGCCAGGATCTTCAAGCTGCAAATAAGAACAGGAAGAGATGGACAGTGACTGACCTTAAATCACTTTCGGAATAAACCTTGGCTGGATTTTGACACTAAGCCTTTCAGTGCTGTGAAGTGAAGGAGCCCAGCCCAGCAGAAAAATGAAGACAAGCAGGTGGCAAAAACACAACAATGCAATGGGAAAGTGGGGGTAAAGGACCCCACGTGAGGGGGGTNTTAACATATTCTGAGGATGAAAAATAATGGAGTAGTAAAGCAAAGATAAAGACAAAGCCAGGTCATACAGGACATTTACATTAGGTGGGATAAGCCCTCGCAAATGTGCAGTCGGAATTAATTGCACTATGGCAGAGATGGACTAGATGACTTACTGTAACAGTTCTGGAGATAGCTAACAGCCAGAATAAGTCATCTTGAAAATGCAGCAAGGAAGCTTAGTGCTGCAAGGATTCACAGCAGAAATGGCACAGTTCTTCTGCATGATAATAAGAAAAAGCATAAAGGGGTGAATTAAGGACAGAGGGTTGGTTTTGCATTTTAATTTCATGATTTTTGTCAGGTTATATTATAACTTAAACATTCCTAAGAGGTATGGCAATTTTGTTGACTGCAAAATTTGTATCTGTTTTATTTTTGCTTTTCCTTTTCTCCTAAGTAGGAGGGGGAAATATCTTGTGACAGATTATTAAATCCTAAGTGGCTGATGCAGCTTGGCAATAAGCCCTTTTTATGGGGATGAATGCTGGAAATAAGACTGTTTAGTGTGTGCACTACATGGTTATATCACAATTTTTTTTCAGGTAATCACCTTCTAAACAATACCTCAGCCTTTATATAAGAATGACTTTTTTACCCTAGAGACTCAAAAAGCTCTCAGGGAAATGTATATTTAGACATCTCCAAAAAGTGACTTATTTACCCTGTTCAATACACTAAATCTGGAGATTAGATGATTCACCTGACAGACATCAGGGCCTCCCCAGGAACTGTTTTGTTCTGATAAGCAAATGTGCATTTCATGCCTGCTTAACAGAGAAAAATAACTGTATTTGCACAATATCTTGTAATGACTCTAAAGAGGTGTTTAAACATCACTAGCATTTTCAACCCCCTACACAAAAAGCAAACAAACACAAAGACAGTCAATATTGTCCCTATACAGTGGGATATTCAGCTATGCTGGGGCTTTGATTCAGGGTTGGTGAACATTTACATCTCTGAGACATCTGCTGTCTTCAGACAGGCAGTTATTTTGTCTTCAGACTGGAGCAGGCAGTGGAGAGTCTACAAAGAAAGTGTGCTTCTTAAAAATGTAATTGAGTCCTCTCTCACTTAGGGTATTCTGACTGAGAGCACATGGCTGCTACTCATGTAAAGGAAAGCAACATTTCTACAAAAAAGAGTTGTTTATATAGGAAGAATACTATTCCAGACTGTCTTTTCAAGGTGGCTTGAAAAAATAATGTGAAGTGCAATAACTAAAAAGAAAGGAAAAATCAATGTCTTTGTTTAGCATGGGAGGCTAGATCAATCCTACAGCAAGAGCTTACATTTTTCCCAGATGGTTTTGTTTCCCCACAGGCAAACTCAGAATTGATTTTTTTTCCAGTCCTCCAGAATTTAGGAAAAGGGAAAGGGAGAATATAAGAATTCAGACCAGCCACGTAGATTCTCTTTGTTTCTCTTCATGTGCAAGGGGACAGTATCAAGAACAGTTTCCCAGCTGATGACTGTTCAATACCATTTAAATTATTAAGATCTACTCTAGCCAGCAGCAAGGTGACAGTCAGTGGTTTGGGCATCTCCAGAATAAGGATCAGGAGCTCCAGGGAATCTGAGTGGATTAACATAGAGCGTAGTTTTAGAGATATATGAGATACTTTGGTGAGTAGCAACAGGGTGGCAATTTGCATCAGAGACTGACAATAATATTGATACTGTCACTTTCTGGAAATGACAAACCATTTTTAGAATTCTAAGTGAAAACTATTCAATTTTTATTGAGCACATTATGAGATATTCAGTGCAGAGGCTGAAAATTCTAAAAGATGCAGGAGAATCAGAGGAGTACAAAAAGACAGGATCAAACCCAAAAAGTGAAGTAAAGATGCAAAGAATACATTTCTATCAAATTTTCAACTCAACAAGGCTTCTCCTTTGGGACTGAAGAAGGGAGAATTTCACACATTGGGTAAACAGAGGCACTGGTATGGGAAAAGCCAGACTTTCAAACTGCATAGAAATACAATGAAAAGAGGATAAAATAAAATCTTATGGTTTCTTTGGCTTTATGATTACAANGGGGGGGTGACCTCCCAAACGTGAGGTCAAAGGCTGGGCAATCCTTCCAGGACAATACTTCCAGACATCAGCTTTTGGGATGGAAAATACAGTGAAGTACATTGTGCAGCTGCAAGGAGTATTTCTTTAAGTACAAAATTAATTAAGTCAGGGAAAAGATCCCGATTAAATATAATTTTTAACATATTCTGAGGATGAAAAATAATGGAGTAGTAAAGCAAAGATAAAGACAAAGCCAGGTCATACAGGACATTTACATTAGGTGGGATAAGCCCTCGCAAATGTGCAGTCGGAATTAATTGCACTATGGCAGAGATGGACTAGATGACTTACTGTAACAGTTCTGGAGATAGCTAACAGCCAGAATAAGTCATCTTGAAAATGCAGCAAGGAAGCTTAGTGCTGCAAGGATTCACAGCAGAAATGGCACAGTTCTTCTGCATGATAATAAGAAAAAGCATAAAGGGGTGAATTAAGGACAGAGGGTTGGTTTTGCATTTTAATTTCATGATTTTTGTCAGGTTATATTATAACTTAAACATTCCTAAGAGGTATGGCAATTTTGTTGACTGCAAAATTTGTATCTGTTTTATTTTTGCTTTTCCTTTTCTCCTAAGTAGGAGGGGGAAATATCTTGTGACAGATTATTAAATCCTAAGTGGCTGATGCAGCTTGGCAATAAGCCCTTTTTATGGGGATGAATGCTGGAAATAAGACTGTTTAGTGTGTGCACTACATGGTTATATCACAATTTTTTTTCAGGTAATCACCTTCTAAACAATACCTCAGCCTTTATATAAGAATGACTTTTTTACCCTAGAGACTCAAAAAGCTCTCAGGGAAATGTATATTTAGACATCTCCAAAAAGTGACTTATTTACCCTGTTCAATACACTAAATCTGGAGATTAGATGATTCACCTGACAGACATCAGGGCCTCCCCAGGAACTGTTTTGTTCTGATAAGCAAATGTGCATTTCATGCCTGCTTAACAGAGAAAAATAACTGTATTTGCACAATATCTTGTAATGACTCTAAAGAGGTGTTTAAACATCACTAGCATTTTCAACCCCCTACACAAAAAGCAAACAAACACAAAGACAGTCAATATTGTCCCTATACAGTGGGATATTCAGCTATGCTGGGGCTTTGATTCAGGGTTGGTGAACATTTACATCTCTGAGACATCTGCTGTCTTCAGACAGGCAGTTATTTTGTCTTCAGACTGGAGCAGGCAGTGGAGAGTCTACAAAGAAAGTGTGCTTCTTAAAAATGTAATTGAGTCCTCTCTCACTTAGGGTATTCTGACTGAGAGCACATGGCTGCTACTCATGTAAAGGAAAGCAACATTTCTACAAAAAAGAGTTGTTTATATAGGAAGAATACTATTCCAGACTGTCTTTTCAAGGTGGCTTGAAAAAATAATGTGAAGTGCAATAACTAAAAAGAAAGGAAAAATCAATGTCTTTGTTTAGCATGGGAGGCTAGATCAATCCTACAGCAAGAGCTTACATTTTTCCCAGATGGTTTTGTTTCCCCACAGGCAAACTCAGAATTGATTTTTTTTCCAGTCCTCCAGAATTTAGGAAAAGGGAAAGGGAGAATATAAGAATTCAGACCAGCCACGTAGATTCTCTTTGTTTCTCTTCATGTGCAAGGGGACAGTATCAAGAACAGTTTCCCAGCTGATGACTGTTCAATACCATTTAAATTATTAAGATCTACTCTAGCCAGCAGCAAGGTGACAGTCAGTGGTTTGGGCATCTCCAGAATAAGGATCAGGAGCTCCAGGGAATCTGAGTGGATTAACATAGAGCGTAGTTTTAGAGATATATGAGATACTTTGGTGAGTAGCAACAGGGTGGCAATTTGCATCAGAGACTGACAATAATATTGATACTGTCACTTTCTGGAAATGACAAACCATTTTTAGAATTCTAAGTGAAAACTATTCAATTTTTATTGAGCACATTATGAGATATTCAGTGCAGAGGCTGAAAATTCTAAAAGATGCAGGAGAATCAGAGGAGTACAAAAAGACAGGATCAAACCCAAAAAGTGAAGTAAAGATGCAAAGAATACATTTCTATCAAATTTTCAACTCAACAAGGCTTCTCCTTTGGGACTGAAGAAGGGAGAATTTCACACATTGGGTAAACAGAGGCACTGGTATGGGAAAAGCCAGACTTTCAAACTGCATAGAAATACAATGAAAAGAGGATAAAATAAAATCTTATGGTTTCTTTGGCTTTATGATTACAATAGATGCAAGCTTTTCTCCACAAAAGGTACTCTGAATTACTCTGCTCATACAGGCTTAAATGTCCTTCCACTCCAGTGCACCTTCTCTCTTCCTTTTTTTCCTCTGCTTCAATCTCAGTAAAGACCACCAACCTTTGACAGTGTCAATGTCCTCTTTCAGGCTTCTCAGTGCTGAGGGTTCCAGTTTTTCCACCATAGTTATAATGGATGTCCAAACACCAAATGTGGAGAAGAAAAGTCCCTACATTGAATTATGTTTTTCAGTCATCCAATCATAGTATTTGCTCTTATCAAATATAATGCTTTTCATTCAAAGACCTCTGAGCTTCTAATTGATTATTTAATTAAGTCACAAAATGTTCCTGTGATCTAGGAAAGTATTGAAAGGAGTGAGTAAACTAGTATAGATGAGTAAAGTCATTAGTCAAGATGACTAACAGATGAGAAATGTACTAATAAAGAGTAATTGCAGTAAAAGAAAATTAGCTAGAAACAGGTTAGAAGAGCGATTTTTAGAGAATAGTTCTGAACACCTACACTCTTTCATATCCAGCAGAAGCTGTGATAGTTCAGAAGTGTCTAAAAACCAGACCAGGACTGATTTACCTAGGTACATTGACATGGACAGAAGAGACACTTTTGAAACAAAAGTGTGTATGTGGCACAGGAGCACAGTGCTGAACATACCTCTTGAACAACAGGCTGAACTGAGTCCTCCCTCACCTACATGGACAACCACAGAAAATGGGTTTGGCTTGGGAGCCCCTACAGACCACACACTACTCACCACCTATCTCCAATGTCAGTCGTCATTTTAGATGATACTGGCCCAGAAGTCTGACCTGAGTAGATCTCACTGCTTCTTCCCTCTAATGGTTGATATGTGACCCCCTTCCTGCATAGATATCTTTACCATAACTGCATGACCAAGACAACCAGGGTTTTATTCAGTCATCCCATGTTCAGTTTCTCTGCACTCTGTGGCTCACCAGCACCTTCTCCAGAAGTAACAGGAAAGAGGAGCAGAGAGAGACAGTATCATTTATTTCCCCTGTTGAGTAGTGAGGGTATCAAAGGGCTGATGGATGTGGAGTAATGCTTAGGTAAGACTGACAACTATTTCCTCCTGCTTCATACACATAACCAGCACCCACCTGTTTTCCTCCCACCCAGAGATATTTTTGAAAGCTTCTTCTAGCAAATTTCTGCACCAAAATTAAACCCATATAGCAGTCAGCCTTATTGCCGTGTTCCCACGTCAGCTGTGTGTCATGACAACAGATGATAGAAATGCTGCTATTCAGGCTTCAGGGTACATGTTTCTTTTCTTTTTTTCTTTTCTTTTTCTTTTCTTTTTCTTTTTTTTTTATTTTATTTTAATAGCTTTAAAAAGAGCTCTGAACAAAAGTGCTTGCTCTGTGATGCAGCGCTGAGCTAAAGCACACAGGGCAGGTATACCTGCCCACATGCCAACAGGCAAAAATAAGTAGAGTGGGTGAGGTTTCCTGTGGCGCTGTGGGGGCTGAGGGAGAAACACTTCTGGGAGAAAAGAAGATGACAAGATAAGGGAAAATGGAGAGGGAGAAGCAGAAGTGCTTCCCTTCCCTGCACCCCTCCCCTGAGGGCCTTCAGCAGTGGGGCAGCTCCGTGCACCACACATGGATGTCTCCGTACTGCCTCATGTCTAAAACTAGTCAAACTTCCCTGCTCTGGGGTGCTCCTTGGCAGACTCCAGCCTAACCCACCACAAAGGGCCTTGTTTGTCTCATCCTGGTCTGCTGTGAAGGAAGGGAGTTTTGAATTTCCAGGCAAGAAAATCTTGCTCTGCAAACATCCTCTGGGATATTTCATGGGAGTAAAGCACTAACAAATAAAAGCCACCTCACACAAAACATTCCCACAACACATAATTTCTCCCAGGTCAGACATGCAGACACTCCATTCTACTCAAGAACTCAAAATTTGTATATATATGTGGCCTTGGTTTTGGTTGTGAGCTTTTTGTTTGGTTTTGATTTGGTCTTGTTTTTTTTATGTACAGCTAGATCCTGAAGGAAGAAAAAGAAATTAACCTAGTAAAATCATGGTCCCAGTTACTTTAAGATCAGGCTATGCAAGGGCAGTCAGAATCTTGGAGTCAGAGAGGAGGGCTCTCCAGCTGGAACTGCTGTCGTTCACAGCTCATACTTCAGTAATCGTCACATTTGTTTCTGTTTCACAGCATCATAAAAGACAGCAAGCAACCCCTGAGCCAAGCAAGAATTTAAATACATCTTTGAGGCCTTTCCCATTTAGAAAATCGCTTGTGTCTGTGTTTGATACTCAGGGCTGCTCCTGAATATAAATGCTTCCCTGAATCAGGGCTACACAAGTATCAGAAGCTTAGATCAAGGAGCTGATCTGTCCAAATCAGACATTAGAGGCATGATGAAATGCTGCAGATCTTCCCTTTAATGAAACTTAGTTTATGAAAACCCTTTAATAAAGCTGCAGTGAGTATATTTACATTCCCAAAAGAGAAGAGCTCTCTCTCAAAACGAAAAAAATTACCACAATTAATAATATACTGATATTCTTCATAATGCCAGTAGATTGCAAGTTTTTGTTGAACTGTTCATCATTTTGAATTTCCATGCATCTCTTTATTCCACAATCACATCTACACCCTCTGGGGCACTTTAGGGACTAAAATTGATTGCTGCATATTAAAAATAGCAAATGAATCTCATTATTTCTTTTGTACCTCCCCAGTTTATTCAGCATACAAAAGACAAAATCAATAGCATCCTGCCTGAGGAATAGGGTTATTTTTGTATTTTTTTAATACTGCTGCAGATTTTTGGCTTTACTCTTGAAACTGTGATGCGTTGCACGAATTTATTTTCACTCTTTGAGTTTTCAGATCATCTGCATTTTGCTGTGCTAATCCCGGATGTTTAATATCAAGGAAAATAGTATTTATATCCCATTCATCTCTTTCTCCAGCATCTCCTGTGTATCTGCATGTTCATTTTCCATTGCCAACAGTCTGAATACTCAGAAATATTCAGAAATTTGCTTCTCAGTGGTGCAGATCCAAGTAAGCATTTACACCTAAGTTTATGTGTAATTTAAGATAAATTAGGGTTTGAGGAGATGAGGTGCACCCTTGAGCTGAGAGATATAATAGGACAAAGAAGGTAGGGGGTGTTCCTATGGGGTCTAACTTTCGGGGAGAGCTGGGACTTGTATATCTGGGCAGAACTCTGGAATTGGTCTGCTTCTTGTTTTAGAAAAGAAATGTGATATTTCCTTTCCGTCCTTATTTCAGCACTTCCACAGTTGCCCACTGTTTTCAAATAGATGTAAGTGGAAGAAAATTATTCAGGAAACAGTATCTTTAACACCTAAGGAAGCATGTAATCCAGGTGAACTTTATATGTCCAGATAATTTTTTTCCATCCATTTTGTTTATTTTTTTTTCAGACGAAAACAAAGGAAGTTCAGTGTTTCAACCATGCTAAATCCTGTTAATGTAATCTCCCTGCTAATTTATTAACAGATGAACCCCCTACCAATAGTTGTCTTCCCCCAGGACACTGATAAAAGGCTTTCTATTTGTTCTCATGTATCTGAGAGAGGCAATCCACTTTGCCCTAACTGTCGTCTTTTCTCTGAAACATCAGTTGCAGAATTACCCTATACACATGGATTTCTGTACTGCCCCAAACCATTCACTGGTTCAGAGTATTTGATTTTATTATTCTTGATCCCGAAACACAAGACTCAAGACTTCCCATTTTATGACAAAATTATTTCTAGTGTAACTTTTTGGATTCTCTTTAGTTTTAAGGCAGAATGGAAAACACACAAAAAATTACACGTTTTCCTTCTTTCACCATTTCTTCGGGGACTTTTCTCTGAAATGTGAACAGGCTTTTCCAGTAAAGCAAAGCAGATGTTTTGCAACAGTTTTCATAACTGTTAGTCCCTGACAAGCTATATATCATAGATATGTCCTGTGCAGCAACCATCACATGAGTATCTTTACATATAACGAGTCATAATAAAATTAATATGAATATGTACCCCAGTAAACTAATCTTCTTCCTGTTTGGAAAAAAATTAACTTCTCTTTGTATTTTCATATATATATTTCTCCCCTTGGTAAACTGATTTCAAGGAAATCATATACATACTTACAGTGATGTGAATTTGTGATAGAATTTGCAAATATTTTAGTTTTATTTCTTTGATTTCTGCCTAACTTATGTCTGACTCAGGTGTGACATGAGGCATCTAAACTCTGAGTAAATGCTTACAAATTTGGAAAAAAATTGAGGTCTGACATGAACTTATATTAAATTTATCTTGAGTGCACTTCAGATGCATTGATTGCATTTCAACCAATGTACCCAAAGAGGAGTCATCCTTGAAAGACATCTTGACTTTTTCTCCTTTAGAAAGTACAATCATTATCAGCTTGCTTCTGTTTCCTTTTTCCTTTCACTGAGGCAATGTTTGTTCTCTCTAAAAAATGGAACCAAACAATGCTATTATGTGAGTCATCAGAAAAGAGCAGCAGCAGTCGTACAAGGTTGTTGATGGTGATCAGTTTGAATTGCATACTGCCCCCCTGCCAGTCTCCTGGAAACTTTAGCATTTGGAGGATAACTGGGATTTACTTGTTTGGGTAACTTGGTGCCTTGCTGCTCATAAGATCATAAGCAAAACCAGTTTTACTTGAGAACTAGGTTTGCATTCCCAAAACATTGCAAGTCTAGTGCTGCAGACTCTCCTTAGCTGACTGCAAAACATCAAACGCTAGTAACGAAAAGTGGAGATGGCTGCCTTCTAAGTAAAATAGAGGATACATCCCTAGCTAGTCCAGAATACACCTAATTTTGCTAGATGTTAAGAGATGTCATGCTGCCACATAAAAGTGTTTCCTATTGTCCTTTAATTGATCATTCAATCCACTTGCCATCGAACAGGAAAAGTAGCCTTTCTGCTTTCATCTCACTATGAAAGGGAAAAAAGAACAGATATATGCGGCAGTAACCATTATATCCCATGGCTTTTTTAAATGAAGAATAGCATACTATCAGACCAGCAGTAGGCAAAGAGAACAAGAAAAGAAAATTCAGTCTATTTCAGATTTTACTATACAGAAAATGTCTTGTTTCTCTGCAACATTTCCAATACTGCCATCTGAGTTAGAACCTTACATCCTTGTGCAGTTGGACATCTGACAATAGTTGAAGTAAAAAGACTTCACACACATCATCAACATGCACATAAAAAATTACAGGGCCTAAACAATTCCAAACAATGCAAGCAAATTACTGAAATTTAAAAGGACTGAGAAACATGTTCTCCTTCTTGAATCAAATGTCAGTGCAAAAGAAATTCAGCAGACCTCTACAGCTTACACTACAGAGAAATTATCATTCACGGATGCGTTCTGCAGATTCCGCTAGTCAGCAATAAAGATTTGTTTGTTCTGTATTAAAGCAGAGAGAAGGGGCAATCACAGTACTGAAGCACCACTTTCAGGTTCCCAAACGGAAATTAAACACAGCAGTAGAGGCAAATTAACAATATTTAGGGCACCTAACAAGTCGTAACAGAGCAATTGGCTGAGCCCGTTAGCGGCCGGGCGCAGCCGGCACCGTCGCTGTGGCGGGGCTGGCCGGGAGCGGGACCCGCGGCCGCGGGCGGCGGAGCCCGGGGGCCGCGCCCCGCCACAGGCGGCGGCGGAGCGCCCTCTAACGGCGAGCGGCGGCGCGGCGGGGGCTGCGGCGGGGCTGCGGCACGGGCTGCAGGCCCTGCTGCTGAGGGACACTCCCCTGTGCTGAGCGACACTCCTCTGTGCTGAGGGACACTCCTCTGTGCTGAGAGACACTCCTCTGTGCTGAGGGACACTGCTTTGTGCTGAGGGACACTCCTCTGTGCTGAGGGACACTGCTTTGTGCTGAGGAACACACCTTTGTGCTGAGAGACACTCCTCTGTGCTGAGAGACACTCCTCTGTGCTGAGGGACACTCCCCTGTGCTGAGAGACACTCTTCTGTGCTGAGAGACACTCCCCTGTGCTGAGGGATACTGCCCTGTGCTGAGAGACATTCCCCTGTGCTGAGGGACACTCTTCTGTGCTGAGAGACATTCCTCTGTGCTGAGGGACACTCCTCTGTGCTGAGAGACACTCCTCTGTGCTGAGAGACACTCCCCTGTGCTGAGGGATACTGCCCTGTGCTGAGGGACACTCTTCTGTGCTGAGCGACACTCCCCTATGCTGAGGGACATTCCCCTATGCTGAGGGACACTGCCCTGTGCTGAGGGACACTCCCCTGTGCTGAGAGACACTGCCCTGCTCCTCTCTGCCCCCTCCCCTGCCGGCAGGAGACACCTCGAGGCCTGTTCCTGCCCAACCTTCTCCAAGCCGTGCTTGTTTATCCTCTCGTACAGGGAGGGAGGGTGGGAAAGTGCCACTGAACAGGAAGATTTTGCAGCATGCTGAGGTCTCCCAGGGATTTTTGGCAGGTTCTCATTTCCTCAGGGAGCCAAGAACATTTTGTCTCTGCATCTCACATACTTCTCTCTTGCCTTCAATGCTGTGCAGTCTCAGTGGGCAGCGCTGCCTGGAGACATCTCAGAGGGGCTGGCGTCTTCTACGGAGCTTGGGTCACAACCCACAGCGAGTGTAAGGACAAAAGTCCGGGGCATGAGGGTACAGGCAGCAGGGATGGATAAGGGTGACTCCCAATGTTCAAGACTTTGGCCCAGGTCAGCCTGTAGGCCTTGTGAAAGAGACTTAAGAGACATACTTGGCAATTCCTCCACAATAAGAGACAAAAGTTTCAGTGCAGAATTATCAAGCATAGGGTAGAAGGCCTGGCCAGATGTTTTAGGAGAGATTTGTAACTGTGGCAGTCAAAGCAATACATTCTGGGTCAATAAAGAGAAACTAAGTGACTCTCACTGACTGGCCCAGGCCAATACCCCTCATCAATGCACCTACAGAGGCCAGAGGTTGCCTCCATGGCCAGCTAGGGCTCAGGAATGCTTCACGCTATTTGTCAGCTTCTTTCTGCCAGCAGACATAAGCCTTTCATCCATCCTAGTGATGCACCATCATCATTGCTGGAAATCCCAAGCCTGTTGTGGCACTTCTACCACATCAAGCTGTATTCTCAGTCCTTAACACACATCTCCTGGAGACACAGCAAGCACCAAAAGCATCCTCAATGAGTTCACCCACACCAAGAGGAGAGACCAAGGAGATGAGATGTGAGACCAGATCTATATCTCACTGTATCAGCTGGATTCAGCGTTGCTATCTGCAGGGGCCAGCAAGGGGAAAGGGGAAGAGAGGTGCCATGCACACCCTCCCATGCTCATCCACAAGCACCGCTCCCACTCTCTAGGAGTGGTCACACTCCGGCGGCCACCAGCAGTCTAGGAAAAACAACTTTCACCCCATTTTATGGGTAAAAATGGAAGAGCCTGGAGAACAAAGGCTATTATTAATTCCCATTTGTTGAAAGGAGGCTGCAGCTGTTTTGAGAGGTTTTCCTGCAAGCTATGCAGATCTGCTCAGAATTTTAATGGTTGTTTACCAACCAAAGCATGCCATTGAAAGAGCAAGATGTTTCCAAGTAAACATGGTGTGAACACCATTTCAGCCTAGAAATAAATATCTTTTTTCTTGCAAATATTTTTCTAGGTGAGAAAAGATGGTTTTGTATTTGATTTTTTCACTTTTCAGCTATTCTTTTTTTGACTCATCCTTTGCCATCTAAGAAGCATACAGGAGAAGAGATACCTTGAAATATGCCATGCAATTTTACACACACAAAAAACCTTGTTGAATCCAAACATTCAGTGTGGTCACTGTAGGTAGTCCCACAAAACACTGGTGTGCAGTTAAAGTAGTATGTGCTAGTAAAACTGGTATCTGTCCAAAGAACCTAGCAAACCCTGAAGAAAAACACTGCATACAAAAGATGAAAAAAACGAAAAGGCTTTGTTATATTCTGGTAAGTGAAAATACATGTGATGGGGTTTTACCTTTATATTTTCTGCCATGATCATATTTTCAAGGGGATTGTTATTGCTGAGAAATTAACATGTCTTTAGCCAGAATCGTTAATGTGTGTTATTTATATCAGAAATTAAATCCCTGCAACCATGCCTGTGTTTTATGGCTGTGTATAACTAAAAGGCCTGCTTCTGTGATATTAATACACGCAGTTTCTCTGTGACATGTATCTTGTACATAGCAGAAAGAAGCACTGCAGAAATGCCTCAGATAGATACAAAAAAATCCAAAGCTTTTTTGCTATAGTGCACTTGAAATCCAAGCTCTTTTTATTTATTCCAGAAGTCTTTGAACTGCCTGACTTGAAGAAGGTATTTACAGTTGAAATGACAGTCCCTGAACACAGCCTAGCATTCCCAATATCACTGCTGTAACTGGGGGATGGGAAAGATCCACTAGCACCCACCATTTAACCAAAAAAGTTATGACCATCCTGCATTTAAAAAAGACCATGCATGAGAAACTGGAAAGACAAGAGAGTTAAGTGACATAGTAAATGGTCACCAGGAAATGACCAGGAAATTAATATAACAAAGAGGCAGTGCTAAGGGGAGAGTTGGACAGCCTGCTGCTATTTCATCAGGTCATGCAACTGAAAATATTAGTGAGAAAACGAAACTATTTATCTTTCACTAAGACAGAAGTGAAAAGCGATCTGGGCAGTCTGACCTTCTAATTTGAGTTAAGTCAACACATAAACAATAAAAATGGACTAATATTTCAAGGAATTTTGTTTTAATGACTGTGGGGGTTCAAGTTACCATGGGGTGTTTTCCTGTAATATGATAGAATCCCACTAAATGGTCATTATTTGACTTCTGGTAATGGAGACATGAAAGCTCTCAGTGTGTCCTGTGTTTCTGTTACAGGGGTCCAAAGGCTATTGAGACGGGTTTCACCCATATTGTTTTGAATTTATTTTCTCTTAATAAATGGTAACCCACAGTTTTATATGATGGCAGTCCAAAGTGGATTTCTGCTTTGTGATAGCTAATTCATGGCAACTAGCTTCTAAGACAGTATGTGAAAGTGAACAGCTGTGAACTGATAAATATTAGGAATTATTAAATACACTTTTTTTACAAATGTAGCACTTGCCCATTCCTTACAAATATTTTTCTGTTTTGAAGTTCAGTCTTCAGCATAGCACAAACAATTACTGAAATAAGTGTTATGAAAGAAACACAAATAGATGGGAAAACAGGGAAGTGATAAACACAATAAAATAAATGGCATGACCTAAATTCACCAGAGGTATCAACTGAGTAAGCCAATATTAAGAAATCACCTCTCATTGCCGAGTGCTTTCCTTATTAAGAGTGCTGATGCCTCTGCCTTGGTCTGAAAGAAAGATGCCATTTAAGGAAAGCAGGAGCCTCCCTTGGAATGGAAAATTTGACCCACTTTCCTCCAAATTATTATGGCTTTGAAATTAAGGGGCTTTCAGGCAAGATATGGGAAAAGAAATACCAGTTCTTTGCTAGTGTGTGTGTACTAGTTTGTGCCCTAGTGTGTGTCCGTATAGCCAGGCAAGCAAACAGCGGCACTGCTGGCACAACCAGCGAGAGCAGAAATCCCAGGGAAGTCTCTTCCCGCTCTTGGAGCGCTTTGGTGCGGTTCCCGTGGCGGCCGGCAGGGGCGCTGCTGGCTCCCGGCGGGCCGGGCGGGTGCGGCGATTCCCCCGCGCCTGCAGGGGGCGCTGTGCGCGGCCCGGCCGAGGCTCCCTCACGCCGTCATGGCGGCCGGGCTGGCAAAAACGGGGTCCAGCAGGAACCTCAGAGCAGTGGCTGGAACGCCAGCATGGGCTCACCTGGAGCAGGGAGCAACAGGCAGCAGACACTCTGTAGCTGTAGCTGGAACCGCGGGTGTCGCAGCAGGCAGGAGATGCAAAGCTACCGTGTGGCAAAAAGCCGGAGCTGTGGCAGAGGAAGGGCGCGGTTGGGCTGGGGCAGCCCTGCTCCCAAACCCAGCCGGGAGAGGCTCCCTTGGAGGGAGAAGGGGCTCAGGGTCCCAGGGCTTTCCCTGAGGCACCTGAGCAGATGATGAAGGTTCTTTTTTCAGTGAGGCGGTGTATTAATAAGGTCCCAGTGTAATGGCAGCTCTTACAAGAAGAGCTCCACTCATGGTAGAAGAAAGCAGGAGATGGAGCCCCACAGTGGTGCTGAATTCTCCCCAGAGCAAATGCAGCCTGTCTCCTCCTCTGAAGTTGACAGGGAAGAGAGCTAGGAGCTGCACCCAGCCCCTTCCTCCAGCACAAACCTCCAGGTATCTCTGCTGCTCCAAGAGAAACCCCTCAGATGAGAGATGTGCAGCCAGGTCCCCTCCTGTGCTTGGCAGCTTCTTTTGTCTCTCCTAAATACCAGTTGTTATTGTTTCTTAGTCGCAGATGGGACAAAATTCCATGACAGAAAGAAACAAAAGGAAAAATCCTAAACCCCAACATCCTTCCATCTTTTAGAAATGTTAAATAGGATTTAGGGATATAATCCAGCCACTCCCAATCTTTTTAAACGCATGCTGGGATCAATGGATGTGATCTCAACAAATCTAGGCACTTAGATTTACTGTGGCATAATATCAAGAAAGCACATTACCTGAAAATAACCTGATTTAATATACCCTTGATTTTACCAATGCACTGTCTGCATCTATCTATAGGTAGACTGATAAATCACAGAATCATAGTGTTGTTTATGTTAGAATGGACCTCCAGAGATTACCAACTACAACACTTCTACAGTTAGCTGGGACATTTTCAACTAGATCAGGTTGGTCAGGGGTCTGACCTTGAATATTGCCAGGCATGGAGTATCTACTAACTCTCTGGATAACCTGTGCCAGTG
>WBNQ01048507.1:0-20816 GCA_013401375.1 Spizella passerina | reverse complement strand
TTGTCTCACCCATAAATTCCTCAGAAAATAGAGAAGTCTGAGTGAAAAAAAAAAAAAAAAGTCTGACACAATTGAGTCTTCCAGACTTGCAGGGATTTTGAGAAGAGGGAAATTAAATACTGTACTTCTATATTGAACTTTTAAGGTGGGCAGACAGGGACCACAGAATAAAACTGTGCATGGAAATGAGCACAATGATGCAAGAGAAGCAACTGCCCTTCCTTCCCAGGCAGGAATGCCATGGCTGGAATACAGGCACGACATAAACTCAAACTTCACATAAACGTTTGAAAACAGCAGCAGCTGGAAATGAACCTGGCCAAGGGACAAAGAGCATTCCTGAGGTGTTCCCTTCATATCTCATTCACACTGACCTTTGGGCCTTGCATTTCTTTAGGGACAGAGAGGCTTTAACATACCAAGGGCAGCAGCCATGGGCTATCCCAGGACACAGCACACAATCTCCCTGAAAACCCAGGTGTGGAACAGGCAGGAGCAATAATCTCCGGCTTTTCTAGAGACCACACAAAACTGAAAACCATGAAAAGTGTAACTTTGTATAAATAGCTCTTGTGGCTCAAGCAAGGCTTGGGATGCTGCCACATCTCTGAGGAGCTATTAAAAGGCATCTGGAAAGAAAAAGTGGTGAGTTCCTTCCCACTGCCAATTCCCTGTATCTCTAACTCCACTGACTGAATCAGCTGGCCCATTTTAAACTGCCCTTTCATCTTTGCAATTAATAAAGCTGGTAAGTCTACTTAACACTCCTTAAGTCCTTGTAAATGCCTCTTTTTGGTGCCTATTCATCCTTAAAACCTGCTGCCTGATAGAGCCAAATTGGAGAGCCTTGTGTTTCTTTTCTTTTTCGTGCTTCAAAGAGCAGTGGAGCTGTTTATATACATCAGGACAAAGCATCAATAAGTAATCAGCAAACACCTTAGGAACTGCAGCTGTTCCACAGCTGAGCATCTCTAATAACATTACCTGAAATTGCTGCTAGACCCTGCTTGGGGTGCATTTCAGGAGAGTTGTTAATACAGAAAACTTTTGCATGAGTTGCTCGCAGGAGTCTCTCCAGCTCGAGGTGCAGCTGCATCCTCTCCTGCCCTAGGCTGTAGTTTCACAAACACATTCTGCTGAACACATCTGGAGAGGTGCTCTGTGAGACTCAATTCAGGCTTGCACTCAGCTACAAGGATTCATTTCAAGTGGGTCACGTCCAGCTGAGCAGAGCTGCTGCCACCAATGTGAGCTCAGCGGTTTTGAGGATGAAGTTTAGACTGTAAGTAAAAAGATCTTTGTTTTAAAGGGAAGACAAATAATTAGTAGTACACTGCTCTAAAGGCCACATCCAATATTTGCAATAAACACTTGAAAGTTTTGGCCCAAAGTCAGGAATAACTTCAATTGAAATAAAGGTTGCTTACATCTTTTCATGGCTTTGTTACACCCCATTCCAACTCCCTTCTTCTGTACCAATGGGACAAAATTTAACTCCAAGATTTCAACATTATTTCACGAGCTGGATACTGAGGACTGTGGGGAAAACACCAAAAATCAGCATTTCCTGCTCCCTTTTAAGACTTATATTGATTCATTTGTCACCTGTGAACTGGAAGTGGGTGGAACAATGACATGAGTAGCCAAGCAAGGGGGTCAGTCCCACAGATGGAAAATGCCAGACACGTCACAACCTGAGCCTCTGTTTGCTTTGTAATTCCAGCAGCCTCCAACTACCAACAAATCAATCTAGTTTTAAAAGAGACAACCATCCATAGAAAAAGTCTGGAGTGTTCAGAAAAGAGAGATTTATCACACAGACTGGATTTACTGATTAGTCCTTCACACAGCAGGAAACCTCTCTGTGCTGGCTCTCAGCTCCAAGGTAAGGGAGCCTCGTCTCCCCTTACAATGTAAATGCCATTGGAAGAGACCCTTAAATTGATGGAGATTTTGCTTCTCACTGCACAGGTAATCCAAGACTCTTGACACAGCACCCTTATTGCTGCTGTTGTGTCGTGTTCCCAGTGCAGAATGGCAGCAGCAGCCACAGGCCAGCAGCTTGTCCTGAGCCAGATCCACAGCACAGCTCAGAGCAAACCACAGACAAGTCCTGGGGGAAAGGAGAACTCCAGCTGACTCCTCCAAATCCTCCTGAGGTCAAAGAATCAAGAACTTACACACAGTTCCTTTGTTTGGGGAAGGCAGAGTTTCTCCCTGCTGCTGTGGTTTGGAGGCAGTGCATTTGGGGTTTGCATGGGGTCTGTGAAGATGTGCCATGGCAGGTCTCACACAACAGCCTCGCTGGGACACCAGAAACCTCACACTGGGTGCCTCAGAACGTTCACCAAGTTCATTATTTCCTGAATTTTGTTATTTAAACCATCCCTTATTAGCTGCAAGAAGCATATGGGACCCTGCTATAATGAAGCTACTCAATATTTTTAGCTGTTTAATATTGGATCAGCGCATCATCTGGAACAATCACCCCTCACATTTCACTTTAATTGGGCTGTCTGGAACAGAAGGGTTGAGAAAGGCACACATGTTCCATTTCCAAGCAGTATGTTCAACTGGCTCATGAAAGGTTAAAATCAGGAATAAGAAAATAGCTTTATTCCCCCAGGAGTAATGCCAATTGATCAGTTTAAACACAGATGTTTTAAACTCCACATCTAATAAAGGGTATACCAAGGCTCCAGAGATTTGCACAAATAGGGAAATTCCTTCCCTTCAAAGTAGATTTTCATTATAATGTCTACTACTATGCAAATATCTGACAAAGAAATCAAAAAAGCCAAAGCAGTGGGTGGTCTGCTTGGATGACAACACTGATACATCTCTAGCTGATGTCAATATGTGATTTGTTACTGATAAAGAGCACTCCATATTCTCAAAACACAAATGTTTACACAGCCAGGCAATCAACTGATCAGTCCCACAGAGGCTGAAGGATTAATGTGTATTCTTCACCAGCTTCTGAGCAGCTCAGGGGAGCAGGGACTCAGTGCAGCACCCAGCTCTCACACATCACTCAGGATGAGCAAGGTCAAACGCTCTTTTTGTCAATCACATAACTTGAAAGCGGTTTTCTCCCTTGCAGAGATTATCACAGCAGTAAAAACCACTACAGAACATTGAGGGAATATCTGTGTGAGAATAAATAGCACTCCAAAAATGTACAAGCTCAATTTCCTTAGAGCAGTTCCTAGTTGAGTGGTGGGCAGCTCTGCAGGGCTCGGTGTTACCCACCCAAAGCACCACAGGAACACAGGGCTGAGAGAGCTTGGGGTGAGCAATGACAGGGCACATCCCCTTCCCTGACTACCCACAAACTCTCACAGTCTGCTCCTGTCTCCTCCTTCATTTTTAGACCATTTTCATGAGAGTCATTTTCAGCCTTTTTTGGTAAGTAAGGAAATTTTTGGATGTGAAACAACGCAGCACGTCTTAGAGATTCATCTTGGGAAAGAGGGAACCTTGGATTCATTCTCAAGAATTCAAAACTTTAATTCAGGTACTTCCCAGCTTGTTACAGTTTCTAAAAAATACTCATGTTTTATAACATTTTATAGCCACATCCTTGGAGAAATTTGACAGGCTGCCTAAGAGGTCCCCACAAAAAAATTCCTCATTCTCCTGTGCCATGAAAAACTATGTTTGCATATGAGAATTTTATTTAACAGAGAGAGAGAGAAAGAGAAGAAAAGGAAAAGTTAATTGAAATTAGATGTTATACCCTAACCTGCCACAGTGAAAGTGGAAACAGATCTAAGTCTTGAAACAGCATTTTTGGTAAATAGCTAAAGATGGTATGAAAAGTTAATACCCATTTCCTCAAATTATCTCTGCACTCCATCTTTATATCTTATCCACAGTTCTCGGGGGACTGATGCTAGAAAGCCTTAAGAGAGTAAATGCCATCAGGGGGCTGTGTCAGGTTCCAAACACACAATCCTTGGTTCAGCCAGGGTGATGGAGCAGGACACAGCATGGGGAGCAGCTGCAGGGACAGGGACAGGGGACAGCTGCCATTCTGAGTATGAGCACAACCAGCTCTTTCTCATCTTCTGTGATCATTCCCGGATGCAGAACCTTTGACACAATTACAAGCTATATAGCCAAGGATGAACAAGGCTGCATTGACAGTTCTGGGCATTTAGAACCCTTGACAGGTTTCATCACTAAATGGGTAAGATCTTCATTCACTCTGTGATTTCAGTGTGGCAGAGATTTGTCCTTTAAGCACAGGTTATGCCCCTCAAGGCTCACTGAACCTCACAGACTGGGAGGACAGAGGGTGTGAGGTCCTGGGCCCTGCAAGCAAAATGCACCTCAGCTCAGGGCTGGCAGCCTTTTGGTGGGAAACCAAAAGCAGCTCAGCCAAGTTTCATGGGGACAGAAGAAGTTTTCCAAGGGCAGACAGGACTGTTGCAGGTTTCCTCCAACAGCAGAGGCGAGCAGTGAAGAACCAGCACGCAGTTTTGGCTGAGGCAGCATTTTGCACAGCTGTGGTTTGCACTGTGCCCCACACGGATTTGCAGCAAATCACCCATAATCCTGCCAGCATCTCACTGTTAATGAGGGTTAAGAGAGCTCACAAGGTGAGAAGCTGAATGTGCTCCCNATGCAAATATCTGACAAAGAAATCAAAAAAGCCAAAGCAGTGGGTGGTCTGCTTGGATGACAACACTGATACATCTCTAGCTGATGTCAATATGTGATTTGTTACTGATAAAGAGCACTCCATATTCTCAAAACACAAATGTTTACACAGCCAGGCAATCAACTGATCAGTCCCACAGAGGCTGAAGGATTAATGTGTATTCTTCACCAGCTTCTGAGCAGCTCAGGGGAGCAGGGACTCAGTGCAGCACCCAGCTCTCACACATCACTCAGGATGAGCAAGGTCAAACGCTCTTTTTGTCAATCACATAACTTGAAAGCGGTTTTCTCCCTTGCAGAGATTATCACAGCAGTAAAAACCACTACAGAACATTGAGGGAATATCTGTGTGAGAATAAATAGCACTCCAAAAATGTACAAGCTCAATTTCCTTAGAGCAGTTCCTAGTTGAGTGGTGGGCAGCTCTGCAGGGCTCGGTGTTACCCACCCAAAGCACCACAGGAACACAGGGCTGAGAGAGCTTGGGGTGAGCAATGACAGGGCACATCCCCTTCCCTGACTACCCACAAACTCTCACAGTCTGCTCCTGTCTCCTCCTTCATTTTTAGACCATTTTCATGAGAGTCATTTTCAGCCTTTTTTGGTAAGTAAGGAAATTTTTGGATGTGAAACAACGCAGCACGTCTTAGAGATTCATCTTGGGAAAGAGGGAACCTTGGATTCATTCTCAAGAATTCAAAACTTTAATTCAGGTACTTCCCAGCTTGTTACAGTTTCTAAAAAATACTCATGTTTTATAACATTTTATAGCCACATCCTTGGAGAAATTTGACAGGCTGCCTAAGAGGTCCCCACAAAAAAATTCCTCATTCTCCTGTGCCATGAAAAACTATGTTTGCATATGAGAATTTTATTTAACAGAGAGAGAGAGAAAGAGAAGAAAAGGAAAAGTTAATTGAAATTAGATGTTATACCCTAACCTGCCACAGTGAAAGTGGAAACAGATCTAAGTCTTGAAACAGCATTTTTGGTAAATAGCTAAAGATGGTATGAAAAGTTAATACCCATTTCCTCAAATTATCTCTGCACTCCATCTTTATATCTTATCCACAGTTCTCGGGGGACTGATGCTAGAAAGCCTTAAGAGAGTAAATGCCATCAGGGGGCTGTGTCAGGTTCCAAACACACAATCCTTGGTTCAGCCAGGGTGATGGAGCAGGACACAGCATGGGGAGCAGCTGCAGGGACAGGGACAGGGGACAGCTGCCATTCTGAGTATGAGCACAACCAGCTCTTTCTCATCTTCTGTGATCATTCCCGGATGCAGAACCTTTGACACAATTACAAGCTATATAGCCAAGGATGAACAAGGCTGCATTGACAGTTCTGGGCATTTAGAACCCTTGACAGGTTTCATCACTAAATGGGTAAGATCTTCATTCACTCTGTGATTTCAGTGTGGCAGAGATTTGTCCTTTAAGCACAGGTTATGCCCCTCAAGGCTCACTGAACCTCACAGACTGGGAGGACAGAGGGTGTGAGGTCCTGGGCCCTGCAAGCAAAATGCACCTCAGCTCAGGGCTGGCAGCCTTTTGGTGGGAAACCAAAAGCAGCTCAGCCAAGTTTCATGGGGACAGAAGAAGTTTTCCAAGGGCAGACAGGACTGTTGCAGGTTTCCTCCAACAGCAGAGGCGAGCAGTGAAGAACCAGCACGCAGTTTTGGCTGAGGCAGCATTTTGCACAGCTGTGGTTTGCACTGTGCCCCACACGGATTTGCAGCAAATCACCCATAATCCTGCCAGCATCTCACTGTTAATGAGGGTTAAGAGAGCTCACAAGGTGAGAAGCTGAATGTGCTCCCTGCACCCAGGAGCTGCCTCAGCTCTCAGGAAGGTGGGTGGGACAGTGCTCCCTTCTAGAAAGGGCAGCTACCCAAACCCAGTGCTGCTCACCAGAGCTGCTCACCCGTGCTAACCAAGCCAAAACACTCCACTTAAAGCACCAGACAGGTCAGAAACATGGCTTTGTTTTTGCTGAATTAGTTTTAGCATTATTTTCCAAGAAAATAACGTTTAATTATGGGGCCTGTATGCTCAGCATCTTTTTTCATCCCAAAACTACTTTTTATCACACATATGAATTAATACCTCTTAGGCGTGGTGACAAAAGGTGCCTTTTTGAAAATGCCAAGCAGTCTTCACATGAGTAATTTAGGTTTGTATTTGACACTAAACTAAGAACAAAACATAGTTTGACCAGGTCAGATGAAGGTGCTGAGCACAGCAGATTGTAAGAGAAACTTGGGCATGGCAACACAACCCTGCAGATGTACTAGAAAGGCAAGAACCTTCCAATACCCTGCTTAGTATTCAATAAAACCTATTAGGACAATCACTTTGACTTCTAATATGCTTTGTCTCGTACATCACTGGGTCATTATTCTTTGTGAACATGTTGTCAGTATTTAATTCAACTAAGTTTGTATCCATGGCAATGGTTAGGAGTAAGTTAAAGCAAAGGCAATGCAGTCATAGGCCAGCAGCTCAGTAACAAAAAAATCCAGCAGCTCACTAATGAAGTGAGAAGAGGTGAACAGGAGTGAGGAGAATGCCAACAAAAGAGGGGGAAGCTGTAATTGTAGTTGTGAGGGAGGACAGAGAAATGTGGGAAGCAGCCAAACTCCAGTCAGACTGTAATTTGGCAAATCTTGTGTTTTTAGCACTACTAACATTTGGCAGTTGCTTCCAGTATTCCAGTAAACACAAACAAGCTTGCAGGGAGATGCTAATTCCTTGCCACATCAGGGCTGTCAGAGTGAAGTGCTTATCTACATGGATGTCCTGTGCTGCTTTATCTTCCGCAGAACAGCACAGCATCACAACCCTCACCTCCCTAGCAAATTCACTTACAAGGGGCTTAAAAGGTTTCAGACCTTCCTTAAAGGATAATACAGTTGTCAAGAAGGTAACAAGTCCCACATTAAAAACTGTGCCACTTGCTGGAAATGACTGACAGCAGAATAAAATTGTGACTATCCTTACTATGTAAATGACTTACTATAAGCAGCTCTAGAGGAAATCCCAGGTCATGAATCTACACAACCCTGATGCTGATCATTACAGAAAACTAAATATCCCCATTAGCAAACCACAAAGAATAAGCTTTAATGAAATTCACCCGAACTAGAAACCTATTTTGAGATATTTTCCACAATTACCACTGGCTATAGAGGTTAATGAAGCACAAAACACACAAGCATCTTCTAGTTTCAGGTTTCATTACAAAAGCAGCTCTTATATCCAGGTTTTAGGGCAAAAAGAGTACCTCAAGCTGCTACTAAATCAGTCAGCTCAGTATTAGAGATGATAATCACATCTCATTCTAACAGTATCTTATGCCTTCCAGGTTTTAATTCTGAGAGACTGAGTTAAAAGAGATTAATCCCAGCACAAGATACACTATCATATTCTTACATGTTTTTCTCAGGTGCAGATTGCAGTTTTCAATATACAAATTGCCAGCTACTTATCTCCCTTCCTGGCTAAAACGAGTTAATTGTTTCTTTCATAAGGCAGTATATGCACTCCAGTAACAAAGAGTGTCAAATCTGCAATGCACATAAAAGCAACTGAATTCAGTCTGTTTAGAAACCTGCACAGTTAAAATTCCTTCTGCATGACTGCTCTTTAAACAATACATCTGAAATCAGCTAAGCAAAACCACAGATCTTGTAAGCTAAGCATCCTTGTCTGCTGTAAGATATTGTTGCAATAATTTGAGTAACACAATTTTGAAATCTCTTTACCCACTAAACAACTCTCTTGCATGCATAAGCCCGCATACATCATCTCACATCTTCCTTAAATAAAGTGGCCAAAGCTCTTACTTGTAAGAAATTGTCAAGAACAGAAAACATCTGTTGCCCCAAATATTTGATGGACTGGAGAATGAGGAAACATTTATTCACAGTGGCAGCTGAACATATGTGGGTTACCATTATACACATTATTAGTTTAGCTCCATATTTTACTACTTTTGCCACAACAGACAAACTTGATTTTGGTATGTAAACAGAAGGGCTATATCAGCACTGCAGGAACAATTTTGTGAGGAGCTGAAAAACATCAGTTTGGACAAGCTCTTTCTTCTTGTAGCAAGGTAATGTAAGATTACAGATATATGGGCTAAAAGGTGGGCTAGAGCTTTTTCAGTTTAGGAATTCTTCCAACACCACATTCCTCTTCCTTATTTCCACAGTGTACTTAAAGCCATTAAATATGGTCCTGTGGCCTCTGAAGCATGTAATTACGAAGATAAAATATGAAAACCTCTATTTGTCTTTCCGTGTTGCCAGCCTCGAGGCTGCCAAAAGGAGAGAGCACTGTGCTGTGTTCTCTGGGGCTTTGTCAGAAAGATTTTAATTGTCCAAACCAACCAGAGCAGATATACCAAAATATGCACTGCCCACCAGCTTGTAAGATTTTTGAGGTTACAACAAGAACAGGGAAAGGATAAAACACACCCCTAACTCCAAAGGCAGCAAGGAGGCACATTCCTGCTGCTGCAACTGCCTGGAATCCCCCTTACACATCATTACAAATGAAATAAAACCCCACAATGACTCCAACACCCACAGCACAACTTCCTAAACAAGAATTCAGAGCACCATTTAGGAGTAGTCTCCTCTGCAGCTTTTCCTGGCTCTGAGGTTGGTTCACAGCCAGTTGGGCCTTCAGAGAACAGAGCAGAAGTCAAAATGTCCTGTGATTCTCCCTGGAATTTTTGGGGTCACGTACAGGTTTTCATCAAGTTCAATATTCATCCCAGATTAGTCAGACTATCTTACCCTATTTTCATTCAAGGAGAAACATTCAGCTTGCTGATTCCTTAATTCTTTGCAGGGCCCTGAGCTTCCACACTGAACAGAATTAGTTCTACTGAATGAATTCATCAGTTCTAGCAGAAGCTAAATTGTTAAAAAAAAATATATTCTCTCACTTTTCCAATTAATTACTAAATTTGGGATTGCAAACTGAAATAATGGACACCAGCTTTCCTTTTCTGCCTATTCACAGGAACAGTGCAGCCCAAACACAGCCCTTTCCCTAAAGAGTGTTAACACTGATCAGAATACTGCCAATAGCACTCAAGTTGTAAATCAGGCAAGAGAGGATTTTTTCCCCCTAGATTTCTAGTAAATCTTTGATCATTCAGCTTTATCAGCCTTCTCATATCTCAGATGCTTGACAGAATGGTGAACAGCTCCTCTCTCCAGTAAGGCTGTTGTCCAATGGCTATTTGTTATGCAAGAACAACTTTAGCCCTTTCTTTTTAACTCACATAAATAGAAAAGAATGGTGTTGGGTTTATCTAGCTAATGTATACATGCATTNATATTATATAATTCTTTTATATATTTATATTATTTTATGTAAAATAATATAAAATAGATACAAGAATTCCCATCAGGTGTTTCTCCTGGCTGAATCCCATTTTCAGCATTTCTACCTCACTGAAAGTGGGCAATTTTAAATATAACAGCCAGAATCTCTCCCAGTTAGCTTAACCTGAATATATTTTCCTTGGGGTTTGGTAAGTGTCTGATGTAAGTGAAGTGCTTCTGTGCCCCATGAGAGAGGAGAATGAGGGTCCATGGGTGCTGTGAAGTAGAATGGCTCATGGAATACATCCCTTCTGTAAAATATTCCTTTCTGGGAGCAGGGCCATGTTCAAGACTATACAGAGAATAAAACAAAAGGCTCAAGGCACACTTTGTCCAAGCAGGGAGGTCAGAGAGGGTCCAGGATGAACCCAGAGTCAGCCCCAGCACACCCAGGGACTGGCAGTGGCTCATGAGGAGGGAGAAGGAGGGCTCAGGGAACAGAATTGGATCAGCACAGTCCAACACACGTCACAGCCCTCAGTCAGTTTATGGAGGCAAAGGTGATAAATTAACAAATTCAGATCACAGAAACACTTTCCAAATAGCTGGAGACCAAGGTCTCAGACTTTAAGAACACAGAGTGAGGCTGGGTATTTTATGTACAGAACACATAATTATACAAACCTCTTGATTTCTACAGCTACTTTAGGTACACCTTAAAGTTACTGGTGCCTCATCTCTTTCAACACTGAGTAGCATGTCACCATACACATTTGAAAGGTTTGTTCCAGAGGGTAAGGAAAGGAGCACAGCCATTTGCATAAGTAACAAGCACTGTTTGTTTATAAAGGGGCTGCACACACACACCAGCCGCTGCCACAGCTCCCTGTTATTTATTCACTGGTGCATTTCTAACATGTAATAACCCCTGTGAGACCCCTCCCTGAAGCTTTCCCTTCACAATTTGCTATTGTCAATGAACAGTGCAGTGTCACCGAGAAGTGGAGATGAAGCTGCACTCCTTGATGGCACTGGGGCTTTTGTCAAGGTTTAAATAAACACATGAGCTCCACTATTATTCCTCCCAGCAAGTGTGCCAGCCTACAAAACAAAATAGTGACAAAGCCAAACCAAAGCTATTTTATCATCAGAAATCCTAAGAACTTTCCATTTGGGATACTTCCAGTCCTCCTGCAGCATTAGCAGGCATGCACTGGTGCAGTGACAAACTGCACTGGGGTTCCAATGCTGTAACACCCTGAAGGGTTATAGGCAGGAGCTGGTGCTTCCCCAGGGCTCCCTGCAATGGCAGTGACACAGGTCTGTCAAACCTGCTGCAAAAAGGAAGGTGCAGATTAACTCATCACTGCTTGCCCTTTTTTTTTATTTTGGCTCCTTAAATCAATAATCCAACTGCACAGAAATAGTACAAAACCTTTAAAATACTTGACTCTTAATGTTGCACTAACATGAGAGGTCACCCAGCTCTCAACCAGTGCCAAACTAATAATTATCCCCTGGCTATGGATGATGATGAGAGATGAATGCAAATCTGTGTTTTGACTTCTTCAGAAGACCCAGAAAACAGCTCTGCTCTGCTGCTCCTTCCTCCCTTCACAAAGGCACACTTTTCAATATGGTAAAAATATCTGTAAAGAGCCAGGAAAAGCAAAGATACTTACAATGGAAATAAATGACTTGGAGGTACTCAACGTACTCGACTATGCTTGCAACACATTGTCCTAAACTTTCATTAATCACAAACCACAACATTTTTAGAAATATTTCTGACCTGGTCAGAAATTGGGGAAACCCTGAAGGTTCTTTAAGGCCCAGTCCTCAATATTTCCAGCCCGACTGCATACAGGAAAGCAGTTTAGATACATCACTCAGCATGAGCTTTCACATCTCAAACAAAGAGTTTGACAATCCAGAATCACAGCATAAAACACAGTATTGCCAATTTTGTGAGTTGTCTGCAACTGTGTAATAAATACCTATAAAATCAACAAAGCAAGAATCTTCGATGAAGATCACAGAATATTTATGCCAGCTGGAAATAATGGAAATGGTTTAGGCCAGTTGCTGCATTTTGTTATTCTGATTTTCAGATAAATAACATCCAGCATGTATTGGAGCTTGTCAACAATTGACATTTAAACACATTTATAAAGAAAACTCTATGATTCCTGAAAAAAACAAACAAAAAACCCTCCAAGTTGTTATTTCTTCCAAAACATGTTGGCCTTGAACTTTTTTTTGCAGTGCATCACAGATTTATTTACAAGATTTAGCCAGTATTGAAAAATGCAGGAACTAAATATGCAAACTGTCATCAGAATAAAAGTCACTTCTGCTCTGTTAATCTTGGTGAGAAAAAAAGCTTAGTGTCACTGAAGTACTGCAGATAGAGCTTGAAGAGAGACTTTCCCAAGGCTTTCTTAAAACAATGAAGTAGTGCTTGACAAAATTTCCTTTGGCCCCACAGAGTTGTAAAGGACAAGAATTTTTTTTTTAACATCATAATTAAACAAGCAAACTTCTCCATTCTAAAAATAAGAATAAATTCTTCATCTCTTTTGGTTTATTTGGTGATAACCAGTACAGAAGGAAAAGAAACTTTGAAATCAACCTTTTACCTGAAGAAAATGCAAGTAACCTGTTTCAGCACAGAGAATGGCAGTTAATGCCTGCACTGCTGCTCTGGAGATTTGTTTTCTGCTTTCTCCTTTCCTCTCAGCACCAATGTGCTGATAGAACAAACCAACCTGCAGTGACAGAGATCCCAAAGATGCTCTCAGCATTTTCCTGAGTGCTGCTTTGCTCCTGCCCAGCTGCTGATGCAGTTCTGTGCCTTCAGATCCACACTTAACAATCACACCTCAGTTTTTTTCTTGACAGGAAGGATTTGGCTGCCCCTTCATTTTAGCTATCTGAGGCTGTTGGATGTTCTATTTTCAGTTAATCTTCCCAACTCTCATCCAGCTAACACAAAGAGCTATTTCCCCTCAGTTGGATCTGTTACCAACACATCCTTCCCAACTGACTCCTCTGGCTTTGAATTAAGGAAGTTGTGTGTCCAGGTCTCTCCAGGGAAAAAGGTTTTCTTATCTTAGAAAATCAAAAGCAAGATATGGGGTGGGGCAAGACTGCTGGAAAAATGAAAGGTTTCTCAGGGTCCTGGGTTACATGTCAAAAAGTAAGGGCTCTCTCCCTGAAGGATTTTTCTCAGAAATATGAGGAGGCTTTGTCACATTTTAACCTTCCTTAGTGGGATAAAGATGCAAGTAAAAACCATGAACTCCTCAAAGAGCCCAAGCTGTCACTTGCTAACAACCTCCACTTATGGAAATACAGGCTTTTACTGGCAGAAAATAAATCTGTGTGGAATATTGCTAAAGTACACAAGCATGTATGCCAGTTTAGAGATGGAGCCAAAAGCAAGGACAAAGTGAGTTCAGCATCACAGCCAGAGAAAGGCCATGAGCAGAACCACAGTACCCAGACATGTGGGGTGGTGGGAGCTCCCAAGAGCCCATGGAAAAACAGCTCTCACCCTCCAGAGAGGCTTCTGACCCATCATGGATCAGCTCTCACCCTCCAGAGGGGTCTCTGACCCATCCTGGATCAGCTCTCACCCTCCAGAGAGGCTTCTGACCCATCCTGGATCAGCTGCTGGTGACTTTCCTATGAAGTAGCACAAACCTGAAACCATCACAATATGACTCGTGCTGTGATTTTGATAACAACATGAAATTAACTAAAAGTTCATCATGAGCAATCTTTTCAAGTGCATGAAATAGCTGTTAAAGCAGAGGCAATAACCTTTCTAAGGGTAAAACATGATCTAACATCCCACCCATGATTTTGCACTTTCTTTTGTTAAGTGGTTCTTCCTGCAATTAGTGTCAGCACTCCTGGAAGTCAGAGATGAAAATGCTTCTCCACAAGCAGGACTCTCAGCATTAAAAAGAAATTGTATTTAATGGATGTCTAAAAGGCAGAAACATGAATGAAATAGAAGAAAATGGATCTCAAAACCAAACCTAATTTGTAGGCTGGCCACATTAGTTAGTGGATGTTTATTGGCCTCATTTGAAAGCTCCTCCTATGTCTCCCCACAGATGTGAGACGTAGAGAGGGAGTTCAAATTTCCACCTTTTTACTTTGCTGAGCAGAGCTGAATGTCTCATTTTTAAAAGAATGAAGCAGAAAGGAGCCATTGCCTATTTTACATTCCAAAACCCATTCTTTCTCAAATATCCTTGGCTATTAGGAAGCAAATTTAGCTACTGATCTAATTTGTTTCAACTTATAAGTACTAATACCCAAGCAAACATATGGTTAAGAATATTTAATGAGAGTTTAGTTACTGATTTGTAAATGAAAAGTGCAAATGTGGCAGTTGCCATAGATCCTTGTAGTTCCTTGCTGGCACTGAGCCCAGCTAGACTTAAAAATATGCAACATATTGATGAGAGAAAAGGAGAAAAATTTTAATATTATGTGTAAAAAATTGCTGTGAAAATACAGTTCTGCATATGGATCTTAATGTAAAATGTACAAGCAAGACAAAATAATTCTGAATGCATTTATGTATGCTTTGTGCTGATGGGATTAATGCAAATATTACAGTCACACCATAAATTCACAATGAAGTGAATGCCTACAGGCAATTCAGTTTTCTGTCCTTGGTAACTGTGAACAGAACTGTGTTCTGTTCTACATTTGTCAGCAAATGAAACAGTGAGGAATAATCCCTTCACTTGTACCTGCCTCTTCATGACAGTCCTGCCTTGGAACCAGGAACGCCCTTTAGTGAAAAAAGAGCCACAGAGAAGACACAGAATGTTCTTGTTCCTGGAAAATAGAGGGAAAGCAAGGAGAGTGAAAGGGCTGTTAATAAAACCTGACACTCATAGAAGTTAAACCTGCTGCATTCATAATTTATGACAAACTCCAGTACTCTCCCAATTATCATACCCATTTCTGTAAACTCTTGCCTCTTTCTTTCCTAACCCTCGTCTGGGAAGCAACAGAAGCCCTGAGAACATTAAAGAGCTGCTTCTGAAAGAGGTTAATTGTCAGTTCCCACCACAAGGCAGGAAAGAATAACCCTTATAAATGGTATTTGAGACTGGAGAGCCCTTTGGGTGACCTGCCCTGGGTGCCGCTGCCCATGTGAAGATTTTTGCCTGTGGCACAATCTGCCCCTCCCAAGACTGGGCTTGTGGGTGCTGTCCCTTGCACCAGCCCTGGGAGGAACATTCCAGCTCTGATTATTCCTTGGAGAGCAGCTGCAAAGCTGCCTCTGGGTCACTTTATTCTCCTCTTCGCCAGGGAGCAGCCCAGCAGGATTTCAGCAGGTACAAGTCCCCTCAACCCCTGATGTCAGCTCATACCCTGCTCCTTGGACAGGTAGAACTCTTCTCCACCATGTATTCACAGGCTACCTCAAAGTAATTAAAAAAAATCAGAAAATGAAAGACAGAATTAAACATTTAAACAAGCAGGTGCAGCAAAGCACTGCAGAGACAGCATTAGCACTTGGTGTTTGTCTTGCATGGTCACACAGTGTGCACTTTCCACCTTACAGTGGATACAAAAGTCAGTTTTCCTACAGACTTGCATCACCAGAGACTTCATTCCCTTTTACAACATTGCACAAATGAGACTGATATTATTTCACACACATGGAAACTGAAGCAGACAGCACTGACACCTGTTTTGGCAGACCCCACGTCAGAACCAGGAGTGAAACTCTGTCAGTGGAATTGGCATTTCAGTTTGTCATCTGGATTTTCACTTTCTTTCATGTTTTCAGTCCCAGCCAGCACTCAGCAGTCAGTCCTGCAAGGCACAGCCAGGCAAACACAGCCACCTGCAAAGCTCCTGCTTTGTGCCCTGTCCAGAGACAGTCGGGAGTTCTGTGGGATCAGAAGGGATAAAATCCAGCTTTTTAGAGCAGCCTTTAGTTCCTCTAATTCCCTGAGCAGTTTGCAAGGGCCCCTCTCAGTCACCACACACTGTCCCAGGCAGCACAAGCTGGGGCAGAAGCTCCTCAGGATGGATTCCATCCTGCACTTGCAGGGCCTGGAGCTGCAATGGAAGGGATCACCCTGAGAGCACTCAGAGCAGTCACCATCACACCCTGGCAGTGATCTGTCTGTGAAACTGCAGTTTACATTTTGGTCACCTGTGGCTGGATTTACAAATTTACACAAAAATCACAAGATGCAGATAACAAAGTTCCTCTTGTACATATTTCATGGCCCCACTTCAGATTAGAAACATACCTTAGCACCTCAAATTAAACATCAAGGAAGTTTTAAAGGAGAGGGAAAAGAATATATCCTTGCCATTTATCATCCCCAAAAATTTCAACCACATTAGATGATTTTTTCCATTTTCCCCAATCTCCAAATCTGTAATAGATTAAAAAACAAAACAACACCCTAGGCACACAAAATACTAGCATTCACCTTGAGCCTAAGTTACTTAACTGGCAAAGCTATAAGCACTTGAATTTATGAATTTTTCAATAGAAAACTTCAGAAAACCTCAGCTGGACACACTCTTGTTTATATTGTGTATGTTGAGGGCATAACCTCAAGGAATTAATACAATACCACAGAGAACACATAGACATCACACTGAAATATAAAATTGAAGAGTAGAAAAGAAACAACAACCCAGTATTTTAAAAAATATTAAATTTTAAAAGAAGTATATTATTTCAGGAACATTTTCTGTGAGTGACCTGAGACTGAATCCTGTTCCAAGCATCCCTTACACACACCCCTGTCCCTGGAGGACAGCAGGGCTGCCACAGGGGTGTCTGGGTGCCCCATTCATCCCCCAGGGGTGTCTGTGTGCCCCATTCATCCCCCAGGGGTGTCTGGGTGCCCCATTCATCCCCCAGGGGTGTCTGGGTGCCCCATTCATCCCTGGCCTCCCTGCCCAGACACAGGGAGAGTGATGGGCACGGGGCACAAATCCTCAGCCACACACAGGCAGAGCTCAGAGTCCTGCAGAGCTGCTGGTGGGAAAAGCCCCCAGGTGAAATAGAATCTTCCACTGTCTGTGCTGTGACTGGAAAGAGTTATAGAGCAATTCAGATTTTTATGTGTTTATAGGTATTTAGAAAAATGTTTATATACTCTAATTAAGTTTCTATAGTCCCTTCCAGTTCCTTCCATAGGATTTCTTGTCATCCCTGAATGGTTACACAGCCATTATTAAAGCTGATTACACACCAAACAAAGCATCTGAGCCTAGTTATAAACCCTTTACAAGGAGCCATGATCTAATACAGGATCTACGTGGCTCATTAAGAATCTGAGGAATTACCCTGAAGAAATGTGCCTCTTTTATAGAATATTATTTGTGTAAAAAGCACTTTTATTGAGTTCTTAAATTACACTGCAGTATAAACTGCCAATCAAAACTGCCTATAAAGAACAAACCAATGAATCTGGTGAACAGGCAGAAACGAGGAAGACAAGGGCTGAGAAATCAAATTAGTTACCACCATGCAACAGCATCTCAGGCAAAAGACACATTTCCTACAGGCAATAACATTTATTACATCTATCAGTTCAAGTCTATTGCTACCCCAGCATCAATGAGTTCATTCAAAGTTGAAAGAACTTTAGAGGATACTTTTATCAGCATGATTTTGCCCAAGCAAAATGGGAAATGAAGTTCAATGTGAAATGAAGTCAGAACCCACCTTCCTTCTCATCATGGGTGTTACAGCACGTGTCACAGTTGACATGGCCACAAAACACAGAGTAACTCCATAAAATGTGGTGATACAGAGGGCTCCAGGCATCTGCCCATACAGAGTAACATCCCAGCACTTCAGGAGGCTGCAGGGGTCTGCTGCTTCTTCAGCCCAGCCTTTTATCCCCTCATGCTGATGCCCTGCACCTGTGTGCCCTCTGCTCCCTTCCCTGGTTGCTCAGGGCACCAAGTCTCGTTACCTTCAATGCTGCTCACAGCTGTGCCCATTGGGGATGATGAGGCTGGGTCACAGCCAATTTCCCAATTACCACAAACTGTGCCCCCACCCCTGGGAGCCTGGTGTCTTAGACTGGGCAGGGCAACTGATGCAGCTGCTCATTTTACCAAAGAGAAAAAACTTTTGACAAAACTGAATTTTGCATTTGTTGGCCTCTTGCTTCTAGAAAATGAATCAATCTCAAAAGCCAAGCAGCCAAGTACCACAGGCACACACAGCACCTCAGATCATTCACTCCTAGTGAGTTCATGCTCCTTCCTGCTCTGGGCAGGTCAGCACCCCTCACACAACCTAACCCACTCCACCACGTCCAACCTCCTTCTGCCAACTCCCATATTGGCAGCTGGAGCTCCCTTTTCTGGCAGCAGTGACACTTGTCACCTGGGGCATTCCCTTCCTCTCTCAGCAGGTCTCTCAGCGCCACCTGTGACCTCCAGGCTCCCTGAGCTGATCAGTCCTGGCCTGTTTAGGCAGCAGAGTGACCCAGAGCTTTCATCAGAGCCGTGATCCAGCACTGCAGTGTGCTGCAGGGTGGCCAACAGGAGCAGCAGAGGACACACACAAACATTGCAAACATTGAGCTGCTACATTGGGTTTTGTCACAGAGGTTTAAGTTTGGTTTGTCTTGGGTTTGTCATTAGAATGAGGTTTTTCACCCAGAGGCTGGTGAAAGTGAAGTTTTTCACCCAGAGGCTGGTTGGGCACTGGAACAGGCTCCCCAGGGCAGAGGTTACAGCAGCAGCCTGACAGAGCTCACCAAGAGTTTGGACAGCACTCTCAGGGACATGCTGGGATCCCTGGGGCTGTCCTGAGCAGGGTCAGGAATGGACTTTGATGATCCTTGTAGGTCCCCTTCCAACTCAGAATATTCTAGGGTTCTCTCTTCATTACCATTGCCAACCAGAAAGCCTAGTGCTTCGTTTAACAGACAATCCTTTTAATAGCAACCAATATTGACATGCTATAGTTAACATTTCTACTGCTGGTATAAAAAAATCCTCTATGTGTTTAGCATATCAATGTCAAGGCATAACATTTTCAAAATAATCCTAAACCATCTTGACATAAGCAACTAATTAAGAGTAAACCCACAATCATCATAAACCATTTAACAACCTGTCAACAATGTACTAGGCACCCCCAGGCTTACAGATTATCTGAAAGTGTTAATCCAATATTAAAAAAAAAAAAAACTCAAATATATCAATGATTGTGCAGTGAAATAGCAAATGGCAGGAAATCAGAGAGCATCAGCACTTCAGAGCAGCACCCTGAGGGCTGCCTGGCTCACTGGGGCCTCCAGCCCAGGGCTTGTCAGCCCAAATCTGACCCAGGCTGGCCACAAGCAAAGTCACTCCTTCATTCCCACTGGAACCCATCTGCCCATCCCACACTAAAGGAAAAGAACCCAAACACCTAACAAGGAAGAGATGGGGATTTTCTTTTGTCATTGGAGTCTAGGCCCAGAAACAGCTGTGTACAAGTCTTTAGCCATCATTAACAGCATTCTGAATTTTTATTTAAAGCAAAAACAAGTCACTTCTTATAGAAATAGCCTCTAAGTTCTATGTAACTGAAAGAAAAAAAAACGCAAACCAAAAGCAACAGACAATGCAAACCTGCACCTACAACACATGTGGGATTTTTAATTAAGACAAAAGTACTTTGACTGAATGCATTATAACCAGGTACTGGATCTTTGGGCCGTGAAAAGATGCCTTAAAGAAAAAGTAGATATCTCTGTATTTGAACCTCTGCCCACAACCCACACCTGTTCCTACAGAGTATGAGCTAGCTTGGTTTTTGCAAACCAGATTTTCTCTTCAAGACCAAATTTTTAAGCTTGTGTGAGATACTTATGACGTGGTTTGTTACTGAACACCATGAAATCAGTTAACTCTGTCTTGTGTTACAATTAATTGACTTCATTATTACATCTATCACTTTCCATGAAGGACATTATTTGAAAGTTTAAACAGCAAGGTATTTTTTTGCCCAGATAATGTATTGGACAGCAACTGTAAACTTTTGAAGACCCTTATACTGGAAATTTTACAGAATTCTTGCTAATATTTTGCATTGTACAGAAAAGCTTTTGAGCTCCAAAGGCTGCGCAGCACAGTGTTCCTGCACTCAGTGTTTCTCCTTCAGATTCCTGAACAAATGGGGCATTAGCTATCCAAGAGATCTGCTGGGGTAGGTATATTTTTTTTTTTAAAGATAGGTTAAAAATGTTGCTGTTCAGGGGCAGCTGCACTGTACAGAATGTCATCTCAGTGATGGATTTAAAAATGATGTGTGACTGCAGACTTGAGAAGCCTATAAACAGCCCTCCTCAAGCACTCTTAGCAAACCTTCCCCTTTTTTGGAACGCTGCACGCTAAAAAAGAAAATAAGGTCATGACCAGAGATGTCAAATTAATTGCCTTCCTTATCTCAAACTGCTCTTCACTGCTGCTGGCCTCCAAGAGGCGACTCAGCTCTCTCCTGTAAGGCCTCCTCTCTTCACTTGGCTTGTGCAGAAATGAAACAGAAACACCACACAGCAGAAATGGCTGGGGACAACCTCTGCAGTCACATAAACAGATTAAATAAATTTTAACAATGCCCTATAATACTACTCTGCCAATGCCCAAGCTTTGCCTCTTCTCACCATTCTCTTGTCTTCATTTCAACCTTCTGTCTGTGACTGCTTCTGGGTTAGGGCTCGCTCTGGCCTTGAATAAAGAACAATATTGCCTGCTGAAACCTGAAGTTAGTTGATAAGTTCTGTCCATATCCCCA
>WBNQ01048506.1:23044-50131 GCA_013401375.1 Spizella passerina | reverse complement strand
AGCTGACCAGTGATGGAGTCAGGCAGCACAAATACCCCCCAATTAACTACAGACTGGGAATTCTCCAAACCACCTTTGCTAACTGCCTGATTTAGCAGATCAGTGTAACAGTGGTTACAGCAGAGCAGCTTCTGGCACTGTTTACCTATTACTGCTGCCACTAATTAGTTGCACAAATAATAACCCCAGTGGAAGGCTGGCTTAATTTGGGTTGTACACTTAATGACCTCCAGGTGACACACTACCACAGCTGAGTTATATAAATTGAAGTGTCAACAACAACAATTTTGGTGTGCTTACTTTTACTAGGAGTGTTTTCACACATCTGGAGAGCACAGAAGCGTGTTACACTGCTCTGGATCCCAAATGCCAGATTAATCTCTGACAACTCAAAGCAGCAGGTCTGAAGTTTCAGTATGAAATTGTTCAACTCTTTAACAATTTTAAACCTAAATGTAGAGTGCTGTTTGAAAGAGCAGGAAGACCTTTATAGTGAGACTACAGAAAAAGGGTATAATTATGCTAAATCAAAAATGATCCTAAAGTTCCCAACTTGCTGAACTGCAGTGCTCTTGAGAGTATTCCACAAGTTTTGTGATGGAATATATTGAACTTCATTGAATTTTCTACACAAAATCAGCTTTTAATTGCTGTTTTGCCTGCTGGTGCATGGGTTACTAGAGTCTGTCTATTTTTGCTGTGTAATTGACTTGAAGTTCAGTACAGGATTTGCATACCACAGAGAGAAATCTGTAATCTACAGTATTAGAGCAAAGCCAGCTATTTCCAGCTAATAAACTGATTGTGAGCAGATTACCAGTTAAGGTAACAGCACCTCAAACTTCAGCCATATTTTCACAGGATGAAAAGCACAAACACCCACAATTATGTAAACTGGAAGATTTTCAGATTAATGTGAATGCAACTGTAGCAGTTTGCTCACAAAGTATTACAAATTTCTGTATCTTTTCCTTCAAAGAACTTTTTGCTGTTAAAAAACATTTTCAAAGTTGTTATCATCACCTGGAGTATGTTTGTGTCACATGGGTAACCTTGTGTTTCTGACTGTGTACATTTTTATGACATACTAAGAGACTAAGAGTAAGAATTCACATGGCTGCTTTAAAAGGTAGTGCTCTCCTAGTAAACAGTTTCATTCAGTTATTTCTTCTGTGCAGGGAATGCTCTTTGGAATGTCAGCCTGAAGTGCCTCTTACAACAGTGAAAGCCTGTTTTAACTAGAGATTGTAAGGCAGTGCTAATAAACTCATCCATATTATTACTGCAGTTGCATTAAATATTGAAAACAACAACAAGCAACCCCCTGAAGTGACAGCTGCAAACATAAATGCAATAATTACTTCTAGTAAACTAGAAAAATTTCCCTCACTTGTTTGAGGAAAAATTCCAGTCCACAAAGAAAATAAAATAATAAAAATTAATTTCATAAACACTCACTTATCACTTGATATGCTGCAGTCTATAATTGTTCTTTTGCTAGTGTTGACTATTAAGAAAGGCAGCTGTATTGTGGAGGTCAAAGATGGAGGCCCTTGATTTTGCTGTTCATTTTGCTGATTTCTTTGTACCAAATTTTTAAATGCTATTTGCTGTAAAATAAAAGAAAGAAAAAAAATGATCACTGACAATAAAAGAGCAGACATCAGTGTTTCCAGGAAATGAAACCTTATATCATAATGTCTTATTTACCAACTCTCAATACCTTCAGTAATTTTTTGTCAAAGGTGAGTTGTGGCCTTATTTTCTCTTGGCACTAGTGAAATTCACCAGGAGCAGAAGTTAAACCCAATTTTTGCACACATTTACTATTGACTGTTTCCCCTCATATTCCCTGGAGAAGAAACAAGAAAGGGGCAGTAAGGCATGCTGGAGAATGCTTCCCCAATGCCTTTGAAATGGCTCTGGAGTCAGAGGTCTTCTCTGGTACTTTTTATGTGTAATTGCCTCAGGGTAGGAGATACCTACACTGAAACAAAAGTTCCCCCACTTCCCATATCTGTATTTTTATTCTCCTTCCCTTCTCATCCATCACCTTCTTCTCTCTCTCAAAATAATTCTCTCTCCTCTGAAAGTTATTAAGCAGATGCTGTTTGTGACACCACTCTCTGCCTGCTGGTTTCTTATATCTGACTGCACATGTATGAAAATGTGTGGGTTTAGGAAATTATTTCAGGTTATTTGAGGGACTAAAAGTCAGTGAACTTACCCACCTGAGGCACTGCTTATTCCATTTAAGGGGAAAAAGATGGATAGCCACAATCCCAAAGGACTGGCAAATCCTTTGGCAATCAACACAATCAGGGCAATAATGACAGTTGTGAAAAGTAAGGGAATCAACTCTGTCAATATTTGGACTAAAAGTTAAGAGGGCCTGAGGTGCCTCATTTTCACTAATGTAATTTCATGTTACTGTTGGAGGAACTGCTGATGTATTGGGTCAGACAGATAGAATCCCAATTGTACCCTAAGTGGAGAAACAGCTTTTAGTGACCAACAAAGAAAAGCATCAGATGTTTGAAAGTTTCAGTGAATATCAATTACATGAAAACTCTATCAGTGTAGTTGAACTAGCAATAAAGTGTAGCCTTGTTGCCTGTAATCTCATAAAATCATTTGATTACATTTAAATTACTAAAAGTCTGCACAGACCAGAATGTTAAGGAATGCTCGTAACTATATTTATAAAATGTTACTTTATAAACAAGATGCATTTGAAATATATTTCAGCAATTAAACCTAAAAGTAATCTCAAAGGTATGGGGCAGAAAGTAAAGGTGTTGGATTTGCCAGCCTTCCACTCAAGATCCAGAAATGTCTACGTTCCCCAAAACAACTCTGCACACATTTACACAAGTTCTGTTGTGAACTTCATAGCTTAGATCAAAGAGAAAATTTGAAGAATGACTCAGGGTAGCTCTGAGGGAACTTAGAGTCAACAAAGGGGACTTGTGACTTGTTCCTATTCCCACTGAGGTTGGCAGGGCTTCAGTAGAACACCTAGGAAAGCTTGTGGCACACAGATGGCGTGTGCTGGTTTACAGCAGGCAAAACTGAACCACAGAGTGTCAGCAAGAGGTCCCCTACCAGAATCCAGAAAGGTCACAGGGGTCAAACTTTTCTCCTTAGTATATCACAGCTATTAGTTAAATCTAGAAAGAACTTCAGAAGGTCTAACATGTTGGATTTACACTTGGTATTTTCATTTATGGGGAAAAAAAATTAAAGTTAAACATACCTGCAGTAGCAGTTCTTGCAGTTGGGCTCGCTTCTGTTTTATCCTTTCAATCCGCTTCTGCTTTTCTATCTTAAAAGATAAATGTAAATGCATCAAGATAATTATCTTGTCCATTCCCTTGTGCCAAACTGAACTGGCTTTCTTTGCAAATGGGAGCAAATTGCATGGACATGAGAGTTTCTCCATTAAACAGGTCTGGCAGATTGAAAGGTCTTTTTTTGTCAACAGTTTTAAGTACCGTAAAGATTTAATTATTACAAGAGACTTTTATGTCCCTCCCATTCTGCCTCTTCTGTCTTGCACTGAGTGCAAATTGGCACCAAATCAAACTCAAGAGGATGAGCAAGTATTTGATTTGGTGCCAATTTGGTGCCCTTCTGCCCTCCACTCTTTTGGAATTGTGCATGTCCCACTGTTCTCCTAGCTGCAAGCTACTAGACATAAATATATGGAGGTTGGGCTTGTGATCACCTATATCCTCCCAGTGACCTCCCCTTTTTGTTTGAGACTTGACTAAACTGACAAGGCTGCAGCAACAAAAAGGGCATTTTCTGTGGGAGCACAGCTCCTGCAGCAGTTCAGTTACTGCTGGTTGATGTGGCCAAGCTGCTGTAGCTGGGACATGCAGGGCTGGGACAGGGCAGAGCTCATCCTGCAGGTTCAGCAGTGTTTGGAAGTGACCTCTGGGGCAATGCTGAAGAACTGGACAACAGCCACGGGGGCTGAAAGGGCTTTTTGCTTATCATCCTCTTTGGTGCCATCTCTGTATCACTGGCTCCCAAAATAATAAACTCTTAAATTACCTTTTCATTCAAGCTCTGAAACTAAATAATGTGGTATTTTAAATCTTAGCTGGCCTAAACTCCTCTATCTTATTTGCAAGGTTCCTTTGTGGTGGTTCCCTCCTCACACATTTTAATGTTTAAAATGCATCTTTCAGTTGGCTTTCTGTGCTGTGACTCTAAACCAGTAAGCAGTACAGCTGTCATTCAGGCATGGCTCCTATATAACAAGCTCTTTTGCAGTGGTTTTTGTACTGGTAATCTTATTACGGATTTACATTGTAAGAGTAGTTGCCACTTTACACAGCCTTAAAAGCAAAATTAATTCTGATTTTCACACCATGAAAATGCAACTTTGTTTTACATTGTTTTCTATTATGTCAGAGGAAGAACATTTTTTGAAAAATGTGCCTGGCTTCCATTTTGTGCATGTGTAATTAGAGCCTGAAACAGTGAATTGCATATGATTATTGAAGATGAGACAATGAAACTCAAGTTCCATATTTGTAACAATAGCCTATACTGGAGACAATCATTCACATGAATGCATGCAGATGTAGATTTATCCAGAATTAAAAAAAACATCCTGGAGCATAATGATTGAACACATGCATTCTCCTTGGATGGATGTATTTTTCAAGTCACTGTAATGGAAAAGGACAGTAAAAGCTTTTCTCTTACCACATCTAGAAAGACAATTGATGTAAATCACCCTGCACAAAAAGAACTGTTCTGTACTGCAGAGGCACCCACCCACCTTTTAAGATACCTAATGTCCAAGTGTCACAAATGGAGATGAATTTGCAGACAGCCATTACAGCAGGCTGCAGTAAATTCAGCGATTTGTGCTTTTTATTTATAGCACATTTGGCCTGAAGGACAGGCAACATTTGTGCATATAAATTCTGGCATCCCTGCAAAAAACACTGTAACTCTTAGCCTGCTGAAAAAATAATGGAAATAACTGATAAGTAAACCTTCTTCTTGTTTTCCCTGGCAGATCATAACTAGTATCTGACATTCCAGCAGGAATTTTTTTCATTTTAATTCCCTTTGAATTATATTTCCAAGTACAGACATTAATAGAGAATTGGTCTCATTTTAAATGGAAACATTTTGTGAGCGTAACTGAACCATAAATTCTTTTTACCTTCTTCTGGTTAATTCAAGGTATGACAGACTTTAATCTTAAAAATAATCCCTGATTTCATCAATGACCATTTTTGTAAGGTAAACAGCTTGGCCTTTTTAAAAAACGAAATATAATGTATACTAAATGAAACTGAACTAAGCATACACAAACATATTTTTTCAGTTTATTCCAATATCAGAATTCGTACTTCCATAGTGCACAAGCATCAAAACCAATCAGGTTCCAGTTAAGGAAAAAAAGCCCTCTTCTAAAGAAGAGCAAGTCAATTATCAGAACATGTGAACAAATCAGAATTTCCCATTTACCTCTAGATTCTGACATTCCTGAGCTGAGTTTGTGGGAAGGCCGATCCATCGGATTTCCTTCTTCTCCTTTGAAATGATGTTCATCGCCATCAGGACGTTGAGCGCATCGTAAACTCTCCGTCTAATGTTCTTCTGATCATAAGCCTGCTAAGGAAACAATACAACACTAATTACCACAAAAGAATTGAAATAAAAAGGAAAAGCAATTGAACACATCCTCCACAGACATGGAGAAGCTCAAATGCCAGAATGGCAGTTCTGGTCAGAGTGGTGTTAAAGCACGATCCTTCATCTGTGATACCCCTTGGACACCACATGAGCAGGCTTGGTTGCAAATGGAAGTTTCAAGTCTTCCTGAAGCATCTCTGCAGGAAATTCCATCATGGTAAGTCTGGCACAGTTGAAAAGCCTGACAAGACCACATGTACAAGAGTAGCCTTTTCTTAAAGTTAGTTATTTTGTCAGATTCCTCTACTTTGTTTATCATTTAGAGGGAGTTCAAGTCTTCACCTTAATTCTGTATTTTGAGATTTCCAATGGTAAGTCTTTATATTTGAGAACTAGTTAAGTGAAGGAGAGTATGGACTGTGGCAGGACAGTGCAGAAACAGAATTCCATGATAAAACAGACAAACCTGTATTGGTATAACAAAATTCAACACATATTTGCTTACTGAATCTGTTGCTAGGTGGCTGTTAGAATTTGTGAATTCTGATACGAGCTCGTCAGCGACTTCATTGTATGAAGTTGTTCCTTTACGTTGAACTTTTTCACAAACTTTCATTGAAAAATGCCTCAGACCCTTCCCATTTTTATCTCCTTTCTTGCTTCTCTTACTGAAAAGAGAAAAGTATTGTTTTAATACATTGAATGTTAATAAGGTACTTTGTTATACAGCAAAAGGTCTGCACTTTGTACCAGAAATCTGGACTATCTAAATGAAAAATAAAACTTTTGCATCAATTTCTTGTTTCTTACAAGTTGGCAAAAAAGTGCACTAGAGCCCCTTCCTTGACTATTTCTACACTGGTAGCATTTGAACACATGCTGCTGGGAAGATGCTTAAAATGGATTTGTAATTCATCTCCAGGTAGTCTCACAAAAGAACAACCAAAAAGAAGAGGAGAATCTCCCAGGGTGCTTATGTACCTGGGAGCTATGTTTATGTGGAGCTCTCATGTGTGTGCCCAAAATAGAAAGGCTCAGACATCCCTGTGTAATATACAGCAGGAGATACTAAACTTGGTCATTAGGGGAATTAAAATGTGTCCATCATAGAATATATCCACACATATACATCACAGAATATAGACCTATACATACATCTATTCTATGATGTATCCATCATAGAACAGACACAAGAATCTCTTTTGTGAGAGTAAGTACATAGTCATCGGGTTTTAAGGTGCTAAATTAAGAACTGGCAAACTGTCAGGGTTATTTTCCATTCACCTTCTTCCACAAAAGGTAATGGTAATAGAAAAAAACAGGAGCAGTTGTTTTTATCACACAAACTAGATCTGGATATGTAATTCAATAGAAGCCTTTAAAAAGTTCAGCTGTGTTGTTTTTGTTTCTTTTTTCCTGGTTTTTTTAATTAGTCTCATGGTTTCATTTGACAATGTGCTCCAGGGAGAGCTGTTATTTTACAGAAAAAGGGCCCCCATCAGCAGTAAAAAGTTAAAGAAACTATTAAAAAAACCAAGAATGGTTTTCAAAATTGTGAATGTACCTAAGAAAGCAGAATACAGGTAAAATGAACAAAAAAGAATAAAAAGTAACATCAGCAGACTAAAAAAAAAACCACAACACAGTTTTGATGTGAAGGAGTGAAAACTGCTGAAAGCAGGAACTGGGCAGTTATCTTTCTGCAAGGCAAATCTGAAGTAAAGCAGGTATGACTCTGTACACAACATACACATTCAGTAACACTCACCTTTCTGAAAAATCTGACTCTATAATTTCTTGAGTCCGTTTTCGCTCCCTAAGACAAGACAATTCAAACTTAGGTCGAAAATAACATTATAGACCACTAAAATCACTGTATATGGGGCCTAGCTGGTTCTAGTGTTTGCTGTTACATGTTTACTGAAAGGGAAAAATACAACACACAGAGCTTGACAAAATTTGAGGGAAGGTGGTTGGGACTTGTGGAGGAAGTTGTCAGAGCACACTGCCTGACAAATTCTATTCCAAATTTTACCATGTTTTGCCCACAGGAATTGAGGGAAGTCACTTCACCTGGAACTACAGGAAGTGCTGTGTGAGCTAGATGTCCGAAGTCTATCAAAAAGGAAAAGCTGGGCTCCTTTGAAAATTCCTATTTAAAATTCCTCCATATAGAAGAAAAATGTCTTTAAACAGTGCATAAGATATATCCTATATTTTCAAGCCAGTGAATGTTTAGGAATCTTTAAACAAAACCCAGGGTAAAACACTAAACATATTCCTGTTAGAGCTGATGCATGCAGAGCTGGAGACAGACTCTGAAGAGGCAGCTGCTATGAATTTTGAACAGCAGCAGCAGCAGCAGCAGTCTGCAATCACTGGCCATTCCTTGTCCTCCAGTTTATTCCCCACAGCAAGCAGGAGCTGCTCTCCAGCCCTGCCTTTTCCTGCAGCAGCCCCACGCAGTGCCCAAGAGCTGTGCTGAGCTGGGGAAGGAACATTGTGTCCCTGTGCTTTCCAAAGCTGGGCTCCCAGCACAGACCTGCACAGCTCAACACCTGCCACTGCTGGGAAGGCAGCTAAACAAAAATGAGGGCTTTGAAAAGCTGTGCTTGAGAGCCAGCACACTTCGGTTGTGATCCAGAGTGCACAACCAGGCCCCTCCCTCAGCAGCACCAAAGGGATTTCTGTCCATGGTGCTTAACTGGGGGCTGAGCAGCTGGGCTGGGGGCTGCCCTGGGCACGGGCCTGGGACAGCAGGGAGTGAGTGAGAGCTGTGCCCTGCTCTGCACACCAGGCTGCCAGAGCCTGTGCTGAGTCCTGCCAGTGAACCTGCTCCTCTCATTTTGGAAATAATTTGGAGTCTGTGAAGTAAACAATGGGTAAAGCAAGCTGTCTTCTGAAGTGTCTTCAGCAATGCCTCGCTATCTCAGCTCAGGAATACCACAGACCCTTCCTTAGCTCTGTTCCTCAAATGAAAATATGGCCCATTGTATGGACTTCTGCATGCACCACTACTGACTGCTCTGTCTGGAGTCAGCTCGAGCCTTTTTATGGATGAGGCTCATTGGAAATGCTGTGTCTCAACTTGGGCAGCACACAAACAGGACGGTGCTGCCTGGTGGTGGTGGCTGATGCACTGCTCAAGGCTGCCCTGGGAATCCCCTCCACTGCACGGAGCTTTGGAAAGTGAGGGGTGTCAATTCTTTGGTTCAGCAAGCTGTGACCAGAGAGCAGAGTTTGTCCCTCTTCTGGGTACTGAAAGAACGTCTGTCTGGCCTCCACTTTTCACAAAATGTACAGAAAAAAAGTGATCTTTGACAACTCCTTTCTCAAATAAAATCAGAACTAAGTGCAGATATTTCAGGGAATGAACACTCAGCTAGAAAAAAAAAATCAGCTTAAAAACTGTGTGGCTGGGCCTGCAGTTTATTGACTCTCTGGGGAGGAATGCAGTAATTGGGAAGTACAACCTATGACAGACCTTGCTTACAGAGTAAAATGGAGAAAAGTCAAGGCACAAATATTGCACTCTCATTCCTGCTCTCCTAGATGCTCCATTTCCCATCTTTACTGTTGAAAAGGTAATATTGACATTTATCACTGATTAGAAAAATTAATCTAGATGCAGAAATGTATTACTTTTTCAGTGGCAAAGCACTACATTTCTGTTTTCAGACAGCTAAGCTCAGCAGTACTGGTATTAAAACAAAATACCAAGAAACAAAGTAAAGACCAGATTTAATAAGATGAGATAAAGAAAGTCATGTTTGGCTGGAGCACCTCAGAACCCCATGAAACTTGTTGTTAATGTAGAATAGTAATAAAAATAGCACACTGATTATATTCAAAATGTTCTATTAGAGTTTATTCTTAAATGCCTGTTGAAGTGTTTTGACAGTCTCTCTCCCTGTAGGCACCTGCTGCTGTGGTGAACAGCAGTGCTACATGGATATACCATGAACTTCAGGAAAAAATAAAGGCTTCTTTTAACAGGAGTCCTTGTGATCCTCCATTTTCACCAGGAACCAGACAGTGAAGTGACTGGTGCTTATAATTTGTGTTCATATGTTCCAGACATCAGAAGTGCCTCCCAGTCTGAAAAGCACATGCCATACTCCATTTAGTTGTGCAAGAAGTAGAAACTGTAAGCCAGCATAGATTCAACAGTATAAATAATGGAAAAGATGAGAGGAGATGCTCAGACACCTTTAAAGAGACCAAAGCCTTACCCTGGGCCCCAGGCAGACGCCTCTGTGATGTGTGTCTGTGTGACCATGGTTGGAGCTGGGGTGTACGGACTCCCGATCAGAACACTCCCTGAACTGGCCAGTCTTTGGGGGGTGCTTATGATCTGCAAAATTTAGCAATAAAAACCACAGCTCTCTAAAGAAAACAGAGATAAATACAGCCCAAAATCCATACTAAGCATCACACTAAGAAAAGTAATAATAATTTTGTACCAGGAGCAGTCACAGTATGCAGAAGAGATGGCACTAGAACATCTTCATAGAGCAAAGTCATTACAGTGCTGCCAAGTTCCCTATTAGTTGTACCATATTACTGCATTATTCACATGGACAAGAACCAGACAAATGATTCCAAGTAATTCCTAGGTATGGCAGATAGATCTGTACCTACAGACACCCAATTGTTTCTTCATGAGTACATCTAGGCAGCTTCTTAATCAATGTAATCAATACAGCCTTCTTTCTTTCCAATGGATTTGTCTGTTGTAATTGTCTACAAAAGACAATGTGAGCTGCAGGCAAAGCACTCCCTGCAGTTTCTAGCATTTACAAGATCCCAAGGCACTCTGGCAACTAATTGTACCTACAGAATTCAATGTAAAGCCTTTATGGTATAGATAGAATTTACATTTATGCAAACCTGGTGAAATTGTAGGTACACTGGTTAACACCAACATCCAGTCTCAACTTTTAAATCACATCCAGGTTCATTTTTCAAAGTCGGTCACCAGAATAATTTAAATAATATTTAAAAATGAAACAGTATTAATAAAGCTAATCTTTAAAATAAAGCAAATTTAATTGTTTTGATTCCATTATGGTAAGATTCAAATCAAAGCTTATTGGACAGTGCTTTCTACTCTTATACCTTACATATATATATCTATATATACATACATACATATATATATTTATAAATTAGATATAAGTATACAGCATTTGTTTGGTATCCATCCCTATTGTTTAGACAAGCAGAAAAATGGTATGTGAAGAATTCCCCATTTCCTTAGCTTATTGAGCTTTACTTCACATCCCCCCTGGTACCACGTTGTGAATACATACATGTCTTTTTTGTCTTAAAGACAAATTTATCTCATTCATTGTTTGCAAACGTGCAGCTTGACAGAACCAAGGGAAAAGAGAATTTTAGAGAAACCAAAACACAGGTGCAGGTTATGTGTTTATTTCCTGGTTGGTACTGGAGAACCAGAGGTGCCTGCCTTTACCCATTGCAGGCAGGCACAGGACAGGTGTCGCTCCTGTCGCTGCAAGGAGCGGCTGCGGCCGGCGGTGCCAGCGGCCCCGGGGCGAGGCACAGCCCGGCCTGACCCGGCCCGCGCCGCCCTCTGGCGGCTCCCGGCCGCTCCTGCAGCGCTCCTGCCCCGCGTCGAGCGGCCCCGGAGCCACCGCGCTGCTCCAAGGAGCCGCAGCGGCACCAGGGCCTGCAACCCGCGGGGGGAAATAAGGCCTACATGAATTAATTAATTAATCAAGCACAGGCAGATGCTGAGGAAACGCTAACATTGCCACTGCTGAGAGCTCGGGAGCATTTGCTTCTAAACAGCTTGGCACAACACAGCTGTATGCTGGGTGTCTGAGAAAGCCTGTGTTAATGGCATTTTATTAAGAAAATGTCTTCTGAATATAGATCTATCCTTGCAAAGCAGCAGAATAAAAGAATAAAAAATAAAAGAATACAAATGGTGTGTCTCACATCACATGGTAGCTTTTGCAACGTCTAGCTGCTACAGAACCTAAACTGCAAGCAGGGCTCACTGAAAGCAAAAGCAGGGCTTGAGAAGTCCGTCACAAGAGTAGGAAGTGCATTAAGTGAGAGCTGTCCCTGTTGTGGGCTATTTATTGCACTGCCAGGGCACATCCTCAGCGGCAGAATGTTCCAGGGCAGTGCCACGGGGCACAGGCCTGTGAGACATCAGCGCTGATGTTCTCAGCTGTTCCTGGCAGGCAGCCCCTGGCCAGTGCTGGGGGCAGAGCTCTGCCAGCTGGGAGTGCCACGGGGGTGGCTGTGGTGTGTGTGCCCCTCTGCCCAGCTGGGACAAACCCCCACTGAACACTGCTCATGTGAAAAAGGCCCAGCACCATTTCTATGAAACACATCAAATGGTTCTGTTCTCAGGCTAAGTGCTTGGCAAGGAGGTATCAAGTTACTAGAAACTATTCACAGTATTGCCTATTTAGCTCTCTGGCCACCAGAAAATCTAATTTTTTTCTCAAAACTAGATCAAAAATCCCTGGAACATCAATATACAAATACAGTTATCATGGTCAGGAAAAGACAGTTTTAAGAAGAGTAGTTTTGACAAGTTTAGAATTTCTACCAACACATCAAAGACATTCTCTGACAATTCTGGAGATTTACTGGTGAGAACATGACTTAAAACATTCAAAGAGTATCAACAATGAGGGGATTTTCTTAATACACTTTTAAGTAATAGTTTAAGTGTCAGCTGGTAAAGATGTTCCAATTTCCACCCAAAGCCCAGAAGCTAGGTGCCCCCTAAGGGCACATCCAAGAGCATTGCTGGGAGTGGCACTCTGGCACGCCAGGCCTGCTGTGCCCCCAGGTCACCTCCCTCCCACACAGCTGGGGCACTCTGCGGCTGAGGCAGGAGGCAGCAAGTTCCTCTCGTGTTCCTGTCTTACACCACCAGGAAGTCACAGCCAGTTACACAAGCTGGCATTACTGGGGTTACAAAACTTACCATTTGGGGTCCAACATTCACATTGATTGGTCCCAAGGTTTTTGGCAAAATCTTAGTGGGAGAGTTGGTGCTGGAAACTGGCAATGTGATTACTGAAATATTACCTAAAAAGAATGGTAAAAGGAGAGTTTTAAATTACTTCCTTAGTAACCTGTGAAAAACACTTTGGCAAATTCTCACACCACTCTAATGCTCTGGAATCAGGTTGGCTTTGTTTTGTTTGCTGTGAACACACCCTCAGGTAAGCTCCAGACCTCTCAGCAGACGTCACAAGGACACCTCAAAAAACTACACCTTCACTATTTTACTTTTAAAAATACATGTCTTTTATTTCCAGAAACAATTTATTCTTACTTAAGACAAAGAGCACACAGCCTGACATTCCTCAGCATTAGAAGTGAAAATTAATGAGAATACTTCTAATAGAAGCCAACATACAAATCCTACTTACAATCATAGTCACGTGTAAGAAATATACATCCATAAATCTTCAAAGCCTTAACCATTCCTCATCTGACTGTCCCAGAGCATTCCACTGTCATTGCTGATGTAAGCCAGCCACTGCACAGATGGAGTAAGTGATGCCTTTACAACTCACCTAAAGTCACAGAGCAGGCAGCTGCATGTCACAATAAAGTCTCCCATTCCTTCTCCAGTGCAGGGTGTTCTCATCCCAAGATGTTTATCATCTCTGTGATCCCAAAGTGCTTATGGATCTAAATCATCCTGCCTTACACAGAGAAGAGCAGCTAGCCCTGTGCTGACAGCCCCAAAATACTGCTGCTGCTCCTCTATCCCAAATTGCATCTTGGATCTCAATTATTTGGAATTAATGTTTAAATCAAAACTGTTGCAGCACCACTGCTACTCCTTGTGTGTTCAAACTGCTGTGCACAAGCCTCTCCAAGCCCTGAGCACATTGGCTTATCCAGAGTGCCACTGTGGTGGCAGCAGCTCTCTGTGACATTCAGAACAGAGCTGGGAGCTCATCAATCAAACACCAGCCCCTGTTCCTGCACCAGCCTGACCAGCGTGGGGAGGGTGGCTCTGAGGCCCCTGCCTGGTAATCCAGAGCCAGCCTGGCTCTGGCTGGGGTCATGAGGACAAGGAGAGGTTCCTGGAGAGCTCCTAATGTTCCCTGGCACTGCAGCCAGCAGCTGAGGCATCTGAGGTGACAGCTCCCTTCAGAGCAGCACAGGCACCAGCCCTCCTCCCCCCGGAGCCACCAACACTCAGCTTAGCCCACATGGCCCACGCTGACTCAGGGGTGTTACACATCCCTGCTCTCCTGTCTCTTCTCACATCACCTGTTCGCCTCCACTGCCCAATTTTCTTTTCTCACTTGGCCCTGAATCATGGTCTCCTTTTTACATTTTATTTTAATATACCTGTTTTTTCCATGAGGTTACTGAAAAATTATAAATTCAACAAAGTAACTTCTCTGCAACAGGAAGCAGAAGCAACACAACTGAGAGGAAAAGGGATCTTACAGCAGAGTGGTAGAAAAGATGTAGATTTATGCCAAGTCTCACCTTCATAAGAAATGTTCAACAGATATATGAGAAATACAAACAAATTGAGATTAGGATGTTCTAATGTTCTGTGTAGATTCTTTTGGCATATGGAGTAATACTAGTACTAAATTTCCCAAACTAGTACGCAAATCTGTATCTGAAAACATCTTCAGAAGCAGCTTGCATCTCTAGTCAATAAAATGAATAAATTACTCAGTCATGTAACTCACCTACAAAAACAAATATAAACCTCCCACACTTGCAAACCCACCCCCTCCAGTAAATCTGCTCTGTTGTGAAAAATCTTTTGTGAGGTAGTGCCAGAGAGCACAAGATAGTAATTAATGATTTACATACACTGTGTTCCCATGCTGAGCTCAAAAGAGTTCTCTCAGTTGCCAGTTTTACTTTTGCTGGAGGATTTTGCCCAGGATTTCCCAAGCTGTGCCAGCACATTCCATCAACACCTAGTCTCTGCCCTCATTCCAGGCTGGTGCCATCAATGACGTGCCACTTCCCAGTACTGCTGTAGGAATTTTCCTCTTTTCTGCTGCAACTGAAACTTTTGACCCCACTACCTCCAAGATCAGCTCTCATACTATTTCTCCTTGTCCCTTTTCTTACCAGGGAAAAGAAATAAATTCCTTTCTCTGGTGTTGACAGTGTAAGGTCACACAGCCAAGTGCAGTAAAATTGTGAAATGTCGGTTTTGGCTCCCAGCTCTTCTACCACAGGGCTCCAGCACAGAGCTGCCTCCAGCTGCACCCCCAGGCTGCAGGAGGCACTGGGCTGTCACCTTTGTCCCTGCCACAGTGGCCTTGTGGGGCTCACAGCACTGGACAAGGCTCAGGGCCACCCAGCACTGGGCACAGCCACGCAGACTGGCATCCCTGGCATCCACGGGATCCAGCTGCACCTGTGACTGCTGAGAACATTTCATGGATGTTCCCTCACACACACATGCAGACCCGTGGCCAAAGCCACACAAACCCACCAGATTTACTGAGCAGCCTGGGAAAAACCACTAATAAACCCCTAATTAGCAGCTACTGCTGCACTGTGCCTTCATTTACAAGGCTCCCTGGATAATGGAACACTGGCACCACTGGGTAACTTCAGTAAATACGAGGGTCATTCAAATGACCCGATCTTGATTTTAAAAAGACATTTGCTTACATATGGTGTGTGTTTAAATGTCTTTTTGGCCAGAGTTACTGTCAATAAAAAAGATTTTCATCTTCTAATCCCTACACAAATCCCTCATTTGGCAGTAGTACTGTCAAAACAATCTTAAGAGTCAAATAAGTTTTCAAAGAAATGTTTCCCTGTCCTTATTCTAACTTTTAATTTTCCTCACTGGCAAATATAAATATGTGGATGTGCAGATCTTGAAATACAGATAGGATGAAAAAGAAACAGTTTGCTTTTATAAGTGAGGTATTTCTTATCCACAGTGGCCAGAAAGAAAGAACAACCAAATTCTTCACAGTCAGAGGTTGCTTTGTCAGCAGTTGAGAAAATAGTAAACAGAAAGTTTTATCAATTACAAATAAAATATTCCTCCCTACCATTTTCTTTTTTTCCAAATAGCATAATGGTCCCAATACTCCTGTAACCCCAATTGCTTCAAAGATTATTATTATATCATTATATTATTATATTTAGGAGGAAGTAGATGTGACAAAACATTCAACAGATTTCGGTATTCAACTGAAAGCAGAAATATCATCAAACTAACTATATACACTATCACAAAGCAACTGCAAAGGCTTTAAACATGACCAAATTCTAAATAAATGCCAAGTCTTAATAACACCCATCATTTGGGGACAAAAAAGATTACACTGATTTATATCCCAGGGCACAAGAGCAGCGAGTACAGTGATAAGCTGAACACAAAGAGCCCCATCAGCCCTGAGTCACGGTAATCTCCCTGCATGCATGGAAAAGGTCAGCACAGATGGATCAAACTGGAATGATTTGTATAATAATACTCAATTCTTATATAATGTTTCTCAGCAGTACTTTCAAGGCACAAAGGAGGTCAGTGTCATTATTCCCATTTACCTATGGAAAACCAAGCACATGGGAAAGAAACCCACTTAAAACTCTCATAGGGAGGCTTAGCTGCACTACACAGAGAGCCATCCCAAACTGAGCCTCCTTAGCACTGAAGCAAATTCAGAATAAGAATCTGCCAATGGATATATATATGTATGTTTCTCTCAGAACAAAAGCACTTTGCTTCTACATAAATTATTCTTCCATTCTTCAGTCACCGCTATTGTTGCTTCTCAGGGAGAGAAACCAGTGTTGCTGTAATTTCATATTTTAAAAAATCATCATTGCTACATAACTATTATTCTTCCTGGCATTTGTGCAATAATTTTACTGGTGCACAAAAAGAAAAAATCAATTTAAATGATCTTTAGCTTCAAGCAGTCACAGATAAAGTTATTCATGTTGATGTACATGTATGCTCACATGCACACACAAAGCAACTCACCAAACTCAGTTTAAATCATTATGTGCCACCCTAAATAGTCTAATTTCACATAAACAACATGCACTCCTATACAAATATGAAGCTGAATAAATTTTAATGATTTTTTTTCCTGTATAACTAAATCTGTTAGGTCTGCAGCTCAGTTGCAAAGATAATCAGAAACAATGTCAACTGGAGAATCTATAGAATCTGTCACAGCCAGTTTGAAGGAGACCATGGCTGATGGGGAGCATAGCCCAACCAGCTGGGGTTACACACAAAGCATACATCAACAAAAAAACCCATTGAATCTTCAAACAAAACACCAGGGAAGTGGTGGTAATTTGGATTTCATATTCAGAGCTCTGAACAAATGTCCACTTTTTAAAAGTGTCTCAATGACAGCCATTTTTAATAATACAGCCTACAGCTTGACAATGATGGCAAAAACCCCAGCTCAGAGCTGTGAGATTTCAGCAGCCCATTGGGATATTTTGGAATAATGTGATTGTCCTCAGGGTCCTCTATTGCACTAAGACAGATCAGTAAATTCACTGATCTCCAAGATCAGTATGATAAAAGCATATAGAAAAAATGGAATTATTATTGCATTATTAGTACACAAGTATTTTCTTGGTACATTTCTTCATTTGTGCATTGCACACAATTACTGGGCTACAAACCTAACTTTAAAAATTCCATAGAGATGAAATCAAAGAGATTTGTAGAAAAGAAAAAAATAAAATGGGGCAGACAGCTTTTCAATGTACTTCAGGCTTACACTGAGCAGTACAATTTCAGTCTTTTACTGTTCAATTTGAGACAAATCTACAGGAGTTTACAGCTGTAGGAATCTGAAAGCACCAGGCACAGGCTATGGATTACTGCTGCTGATGTCTCGGTCATTTTGGCAGATCTCTTCAAGCATACAATGAAGTACTTCTCTTACAGCAGCCCTGTGCACCAAGTTTTTAAAACACCAGCCCTGTCAGGACTTAGTAAATGACAGGTACTGTGTAATAGGAAGATGCACTGAAATGAAGTTCATTGTGAAGTTGTCTTAGAGGTGAAGATTGCCACCCAAAGCAAGGCCTCCACAATTATGATGTGATGAATGGCTCCTCCCTCATGGAGCCTGTGGCAGGATTGGTGCTCTGTGCCTGGACTCCCTTTTCCCCTCACAGCAGGAAACAAACAACAACACATAAACTCATAGGAACTGGGAATGCAGTAACAAAGAAGTGTTAAATAAGGACAGCAAAATTCCTCCAAACCCTTGTGTGAGTCTCCACCAGCCACTTTAAGGTAAGAATCCTGCAGCCATGGCCCAGCAGCAGCAGCAGATGTGCCCAGCTCTGGGTGCCCCATGGCTGTGCCCTGGCATCCAGCCGGGCTCTGGGATCTCACTGAGCTGCTCCCCCCCAGGCCCCCTCTGCTGGGCAGGGCAAATAACAAACACACACCACACAGCTTCTTGGGAAGAAAAGAAAAATGCAGCTTGTTTTTAAGCAAAAATTTCTAGCCCTTGGAATCGGATGCTTTGAAGAAGGTTTTCAGTAGAGCAAATGGCATCTCTCCTTTGTTTCTGAACATATCATAAATGCACCACACCTCAGTCTAAGGTTGTTATGAAGGCACATTATAAATAGGCCCAGACATGTAGCAATAAATTACCTTTATTTTTATTATAGCAAATTATTTAATTTAAATAATGTATATTTAAAAAAACAACAAAAAATCCTCAACAAGAAACAAACAAAAACCCACCACCACCAAAACCCCAAAGAAACCAAAGTGCCTTTACTAAGAAGCTCACAAAGCCCTGTTAGGAGACAGTGGACCTGAATGCCTGTTTGGGGTTTTTCTCCCCCTCCCTGATTTCCAGAGTTCAACAGTGGACATGCCAAAAGAAGTAAAGGATATTTTAAAGTGCAAGTAAAAGACAGCTTAGATACTGGCTGTATCTGTACAAGCTTCCCCAGCTTTTATGGAATATTTAATGTTCTAAGAAGAGTAATCCATTGTGAACAAGATATTTTATTTCAATAGAGATGGCAACACTTTCTAACTATACCTCAAGGTTAAAAAAAAATCATTAGATCATAGCATTTAAAAAAATATACAAAAATTGAGGTAATAATGCATCCATCATCCCAGAAGCAAAATCTGATAAAGAATGGGATATTCCTAACAGTAATGACCCATACTTTATAAAGTTATTCAGTTATTTTCTGGGCAAATCAATTGCTTGTTTCAGAAATTACTTGAAAATGTTGCACTTAGTCTTTTTCCCTAGCATCACAACACAATAATCACAAAACAATAAAGCACAATGTGCAATAAATAATTCTCAAAGGCCTCCACCAGTTTGTCATGTTCTGCAAAGTTTAGAAAATTAGGAAGATACTGTAGCTCCAGCCATTTTCTGTTTAGTTGTCTCACTTTTTCAGTCTCTTAGGTTTGATAGCACCAGCCAGAAATCAACCTTCCTGCTACTACATGCATTGGATAACAGCAAACCAGTATTTACTTAGAAAGGTTGATTGAAATGTTTCCTGAACTGCAAATCCTTGAGTTTTCTAATATAGATAAGGGGTTTATTTTACTGGAATACCATAGCTGTTATGACTGATCATAAATTGTTTTTGAATCAAAAGTGATTAATCTAGAAGTGCTAGAATAAAACAGGACAGGACAAAACATGATTATTATTGTAAATTGTGCAGAACATTTAGAAAGAAGTATGACATCATGCTTAGCCTTCTCTGTCATTTTGACTACAACAGAATCAGGGAACTTTAAGAGTGGGCTAGAAATCAGGAAATTCAGCATATTATGCACCATCAAGGAATGAAAAAAAGGGCTTATGTTATGCTCTTATTATTTTTACTAGACCTTATTTTCCCCTCTGAAATCCTGAAGAGCTTCACATCTTTGTTACTGACACTTACATGTTGGTATTAAACAACTACAGGTGGGCATGTATGAAATATGTTTTGAACATTTAAATTCTGAGTAACCTAAATGTGAATCAATCACATATTGCAATGACATAAGTCTTAATGTATGTATCAAATAGAATTCTCTTACCTTTTGTTGGACTCTGGTTCTGATCTATAAATCCTTTCAAGTCTCCATTTGTGGAAGTCACACCAACCTGAACAAAACATTTTTGAAGTCTTAAAATATGATAAACCTTTCTATGTTTTCTAATATGCAACTAACAATATTATGAAAGCAACTTTCTGCATTATGAACCACCATAATCCTATGGACAGTAGATTGTAACAAGTGCATGAGACTCAAGGCAAGGTATCCAGGACATTTGGAAAGTCCACTTTTAACTAAGCTGTTACCTAAAACCCACCCTGAATATTCTGTGTACTACATATGACCCAAGCAGCCATTCTGGCTATGATGGTGTAAGGCACCATCCCCTCCAAGTCCAAGGGAGCACCTGCTGCCAAAACCAGCAGAAATCTGCCCATGCCCAACTGCTCAGTACCAAGCTGCACAGTCTGCAGGTATGAGATGTGACTGTTTATGCATTCTAAACACATTCCCCAGTCCTCAGAGATACACTGATTTACGGAGGGGAAGTTACTGGACACATGCAAAACTTAAAGCTTATACAGAATAGTGCAACTCAGACTTTACCATGCACACAAAGCATAGGAAGGTGCAGTTTGTACAGAAATACAAGATCATCCTGGATGAGGAAGGGAGGAGATGGAAAGTCCCTCATATCCCAAACTCTTTTTAAAATATTATAAAATTTGAGTACTTCTGTAAATCATTGGGACAAAGGGTTCCACTATCCAAGTTAAAAGAAGGCAATCATATGATGAAGGATGAAACATTTTGCTTTATTTTACAGATGTATGTAGCAATAATGGAACCTATGCTAGGGCCACTTGAAGAATTTCAATATACTCCCGTCAGAGCATAATTTAATTTTAGGTAAACTTAACTAAAATAAACTACACAAGACAAAAGAGTATCTGCTATAAGCATTCAGTCTCTCAATATTCAGGAGATAATTTTTGTAGGGGAAAATCTGCACACACTCCTTTGTGACAGACTCTTGAAAATACTTCTACTAAAATTTTTCCCCCATCAGGAGACACGTAAGAAGATCAGCTGTTGCTGCACTACTGTGATTGTAAAACACTGCCCCAATGAACTCAGTGATGGCTCCTATAAACAAGCCCCTCGAGATGCTGAGCACAGCCCTCAGTTCATCTCAGGCATTGTCCCTGTCAGAATGTCCCGTCCCTGCCCTTCCTGGCACACCCAGCCAGAGCCTCCTCACTCCCAGCCTGGGCTGCTGTGCTGTCCCCAGGGGCAGTGTCACAGGGTGTCCCACTCTGTGCTGTCCCCAGGGGCAGTGTCACAGGCTGTGCCACTGTCTGTGCTGTCCCCAGGGGCAGTGTCACAGGCTGTCCCACTCTGTGCTGTCCCCAGGGGCAGTGTCACAGGCTGTCCCACTGTCTGTGCTGTCCCCAGGGGCAGTGTCACAGGCTGTCCCACTCTGTGCTGTCCCCAGGGGCAGTGTCACAGGCTGTCCCACTGTCTGTGCTGTCCCCAGGGGCAGTGTCACAGGGTGTGCCACTGTCTGTGCTGTCCCCAGGGGCTGTGTCACAGGCTGTCCCCTGTCCCTCCCACTGCAGGGCTGTCTCCCAGCAGGTGGCACCGGTGCAGCAGCGATGCAGCAGGGCTGCAGGGCCCGAGCAGGAACGCCAGGGTTGGAGCAGGGCAAGGGGAGGAAGACACAAAACCAAACCACAACGTCTCCTTAGCAGATTTGGCAGCAGATCCAGGAGAAGAGCAGCACTCCAGAATCTCCTGTGCATGGGCACAAGAACATCCCTTGTGTGGTCAGAGGCCCCTGAGGATGTGGTTTAACAGAGGCTGGCACAGCTGGGAACTGCACAGGGTGAAGCTCTGCAAGGCCCAGGCAGGGCAAGGGGCTGCACTGCTGGCTCACACCTCTGCTGCCTTCACACCCACAGCAGTGTCACCTTCTCCCTGGAGCCCTGCCTGCCTCTGCAGCAACTAGAACAACACCAATGGGAGAAATTTTAAATTCAGGGAAAGAATAGGGGTCCACAGGGATAAATATCATGTTAGATTATGGGCCTCAACTCATCCCAAGAGAAGGGATTAAAAGGAATCTTCAAAGACCGCACTGAAATGTGTTCACAAATGAACATTCAGCTCTAGATCTACAACTGTACATTTCCCTATTAATTCAGATCAGTGCTTTAATCAAACACTGAAGATGACATACATATACAGTGTCAGAATGAAAATTCTAACTTCCACATTTAATTCTCCGAAAGATTTTGTGTGTATGTTGTACTTCAGTGATCCAAATGACACAAAATTACAGAACTTCAGTTTGCACAGAAATATGTTGTTTTCATCACAATGATCCTAGTAGCACATTTATAAAGAGCAGCACTTTTATCAATTTTATAATCCTTGTATCTAAGTTTAGAAGAGCTTGAAAACAAACTTGAATTTCATGAGAACCAAAGTGAGAAATGTGGCAGATCTAAAGGAATTTGTTTCTCCTGCAGAAGAATGATCCTAAGAAGAAGCAATGTGTGATGGAACATTATAATGCTGCAGCACAGCAAGCCCTTCATAGGATTCCATCTCAGTGTTCAAGAGATCCCATCCACACTGTTATCTGAGACAGACCACACACTGCTTTTGGGAATCTCGAACTGTAACAACTCCTAAGCTGAAACCAGTACACAATCCAATGCTTAACTAGAATAATTTGTTACTTTTTGTACCGCTCCTGTGATATTTCTACTTTATAACACTGGCCCAGAGTGCCTGGAATACTGGGCATGGCAGGAGCTGGACTCTGCTTCTGTTCATCGGCAGCACAAGGAACCCAGCCACGATGGAAGATGAAGAAACGACCTGGCAGGCCTCTGCACACTACTAAATACCTTAGAGGTGTGTTTGCCTTTCCTGTTAGGTGACTAAGTTTCCAAACAGGGTGAGGGGAAAGGAAGAGTCCCAGCCAGAGTCTTGGATGGGGCCAGCTGCCACGAGCAGCTTGTGTAGCTCAGCGCTCTCCACTGCTTGGCTGGGCAGTCTCTGTGAGCACCCTCAGCAGCAAAGCTTCCCTCCATGCAGAATGTGAAAGGAGAACATCACAGCCATCTCACTGACCTCATCTATGGCAAGACAGCCACCCTCTGAGAAGCACTGACAAATAACTTCACAATCAAAACTTAACAGTCTTATTCAAAAAACTTGCTGAAGTTATATCACTCATTTGTTTGAGTAAACTTAACTAAAATTTACCACGAGTATTTGCTCTTTTTTTTTTTCTCCAACTGTTAATACTGTTTTGATCTCTTTTTACATGAAGGACTGATGGGAAAGGAGATACAAAACAGGCAAGAAAAAAATCACATTTTCTTATATAAGTAAAGAATGAAATAACCCAGTTGAACAGGGTGATGTGAATTACATCTGGGTACAATGTATATGGTAAGCACATAAACATCTTTTTTCCAAGAGAACTCTTATTCAGCCTTTTATTATTCATAGCTTCTTTGGTTGGATTAGTTTTCTAAGGAAGGTCAAATTACCCACAAACAATATTCCACAGACAGATACCAGAGAGGGTCCTGCGTTTAAAGAAAATGAGCAGTGAGCCCAGCCTGGATCATTTTCCCACCACATGCTCAGAGTTAGGAAGGAAAAGCAGCGATGGGGAAGGTTTTTCATCTTGCACACACATCCAGTCTCCAGGAACATTCTGGCATGTGCTTGAAGCACAAGCTGGCTGGACAGGAGGTTGTTCAACACAGCTTCTTGCAAGGTGGAAATTCCAGCTGTGGCATTCCAGCCACAGCTCACTGCACTGCAGGAGCACACACATGCCCAGCTGAGCAGCAGTGATTGCAGAACGCAGAGATGGCAGCTTCCACGTTTGACAGAAACCCTTCAAGAGTTTCTGGAAGATGCTCAAATTCCAGTACTTTAAACTTTCCTTTCCTTGATGCTTCAACATAAAGGAAAACGATGGAATACTCTCAGAAGGAAGCTCTCTCCCTCAACTCTGCAGATCATTTCTGACACTGTAACAAATATTAACCTCACATTTGAAACAGATTTTGAGCTGCAGAACCCCCCAGGCATATACAGAAACTAAACCCTGCAACTCTGCAAATTCAGAAGGATTATGACCTTCTAACAACACCAGGAAACACCAGGGCTGGCACTGCTCTGAGTAACCAATTCTGAGTAACCAAGGTTGGGAAAACCCTAAGAAGTGCTGCCAATGACACAAAGCATATGACCACTACATGAACAGGTAAACATGAAAACTGAGTCCTATATTCATCTGTACCACAGCAGCTGATTTTTTTAAACATAAACCCATAAATATTAGGTATCTGACTAGGTTTGCATCATTTTGACATGCAAAATTTCAAAGTATGCATACCAATAAAATATTTCTTCTCTAAAGTAACCATAGCATTGTGCTGAAGTAAACAACAAAATTATACTTCTACTCAGAACAAGAGTAGGTTACCCAGAGTGAATGTCACATCTCTCCTCAGAGATTTTCAAAGCCCAAAGCCCTGGTGGAGCCTGAACAAAGCACCAAGGAGCTGGGTTCCAGTGCCAAAAAGCTTTACACAAAACCCCAGAGGAGATGGGCTCCTGAAATCCCCTCCAGCCGCTCTATGACTATTACACAGCACTCCATGGATTTTATTGGGATTGGTATTTATCCTTTGACTGCATCAAACAAAAGGTCAAAGCCACAAATGACCTGGATTTGTGCAGCTGTCCCACATACATCAGTAGAATTATTTATTTGGACTAGAGATAAATATGACCTATGAAATAATAAGCAAAGGGCTTTGAATATACACATCAGTTTATTTTATGTCTTGGTAAACTTGAATCAAAAAGTGAGATATAAGACACCTCAAAGCCTGGAACTACACATCAAACGAAGCTTTTAATAAAGCCAACAGAAATTTCCAACACTTGAGAATTAATTTAACCAAACGATATCATTGGCACCAATCTAACCCAATATGCACAAAAGCTTTTGCAGGTACTGAACAGAGCACAATCCTGGGCTACCTGCACTTTCATTGTGGGGCACTTCTTTGGTGGTGTTGGCTCCTAAACCCACTCAGATTTAACTAGAATGCAGGATGTCAACAGGCAAATTGCCCAGGGCCCAAAGTCACCCTCAATTCACTGATCACCAGGATTAACCAGAACTGTTCTCTACACAAGCTGTGCACATCAGGAAGCACAGCTAATTAGGCAGAAAATTAAGGTCAGGATGTTAAGACATTTCATAAGCTTCCTCAGAACTCGGGATAGGGGAGTCAAATATAGAGCCTGAGACACCACTGCAGGCTGGGTAATGAGCAAGCAAAGGGACCAGAAGGCCTCCAGCCTTCTAGAAACCAAGAGTGTACCAACAGCAGCCAAATAATATGCAGTCCTTCTATTTTTTCTTCAGATCTGAGATTCAGACTCAGTGGAAGGATTTTATAGAGGTGCAAAGGTGAGAAGATTCAACAAAATGTGCAGCTTTCACATAAGTTTGAAGAAATGTTAGAGAGATCACAGACTCACAGAATATCTCAAGTTGGAAGGGACCTGAATGGATCAATATGAAAACAGCATAAAACATTGCCTCAGTTATTAATCTGACCAACTAAACTCCACATGCTTAAAGAGCTTCTAACCAGTATAGATTTATCAAAATACTGCAGAAAATGATGGGGTACATATTTGTGGTATACAAAAATCAGATAAGATTTCTGAATTTGAAGGTCTTTGTGACTGATTTCTTATATTTGTGCACACAATTCTCAAAGTAAGCAGTGAGTGGCAGAATGCCAACATGAACAGTAACACATGTTGAAGAGTCATACTTACATTTTTTGCCGTCATGTCAGACAGTATTGCTCTATATTTCATAAAGCCATAAGAGATCCCTTTTCATCTTCACAGAATCTTTAAAATGAACATCCTGTAAGACAGTTAATGAAATACCTTAGTTGAAACCCAAGCTTCTGAGAAAATAATCACCACAACAGTCAGGTTCTGCAGAGATACTGAAAATGGCCATTGACTGGAACAGGCAGAGATGAAATCCTATATATAAGGCCCAACTTACATAAAGGCCTGACTACATTAACGTGCTAGCAAACCATGTTATATCATTACTAGAGTTTTATAATTAAAACCATGCAATTTTTGCATTTACTGCAGATTGGCTTTAAAAAGGGAAGTGAATTACTTCTCTCCACTGTCTCTTTAGCCAACAACAGAGAAGGCTTTTAATCAAATGTATATATAGAAAAAACAGAAAACATTCAGAATTTTTAGGAAACATGCAAGAAAAAAAACCCAATTCAGCTCTAACTCATCTTTTAAATATTTTCATGCTTTTTTATTAAGCCTGTGTTAGAATTATAATATTAGAATTCTAAGAAAAGATAAAAATTTTGGTACACCAAAAAATAGTTTAAAATTACTTATTTTTTAAATGAAAGCTTCCAGAAGCCTTACAGAAAACAGAAGAAAAGTTACAAATCAATGTTGTCAACACAAACCATTTTAAAGATAGAACTGACTTGACAAAATGTTTAGGTACCTTGAAAAGTACTTTATAAGTACTACTTGCAGTTTAAAAATGGACTACAAAAGACATTTGAATTGCATTTGGATAAATAAGACAGAGAGAGAACTGTTCACACCTTGAAGTGTAGAATCAATTCAGTAAAATTAGGAAGATACCTAAACCAGTTATCAAAGAAGAGTCATGACCATTTACAGCAGCACTCACCAGCTACAAAAGTAGGATGCAATTTATGCCATTTCCTCTGTACTTTAACCTATGTCAAGTTTGAGAATGGCCAATGTCTTTCCCTCCCTCCAGGAAAGTGCCAGGGGTTGTTTCAGTAGTGTGTGCAACCAATGAGGAACTCTACCATCACATCCCATCACTGCTTTAGTAGTTTTGGATAACCCAGAGAATTTTAAATTCTAGGCTGTTTGTTTTTACACATTTCTTGGTTTATTCAGACATCATATCAATTAAACTGTTAGTGGAAAATCATTTTATTCAACCTAGAGGTGTCCTCCACTTCCTGTTGCCTGAGTTGTACTTGGTGCCTCCCTTTATTGCAGCCATAATTAAGCAGTTACTCCAGCATGTGAACACCACACAAATCTACCAAGACATTCTCCTGTGAAAAGTTGGATATTTTAGTTTCACCACAAAACATCCAAGAAAATAATACAAATTTTTCTCTGGCTTTAGAGAAGATACTACAAAGAGGTATCTATTCCCACCCTGGGGAAAGGAGCTACTGGATCTGCAGTAATCCTGAAACCTGAAGCCATAAAGCTACAGAGGTCATGGCAAGGAGCAAATACTG
>WBNQ01048506.1:0-21979 GCA_013401375.1 Spizella passerina | reverse complement strand
GAATCAATTCAGTAAAATTAGGAAGATACCTAAACCAGTTATCAAAGAAGAGTCACGACCATTTACAGCAGAACTCACCAGCTACAAAAGTAGGATGCAATTTATGCCATTTCCTCTGTATTTTAACCTATGTCAAGTTTGAGAATGGCCAATGTCTTTCCCTCCCTCCAGGAAAGTGCCAGGGGTTGTTTCAGTAGTGTGTGCAACCAATGAGGAACTCTACCATCACATCCCATCACTGCTTTAGTAGTTTTGGATAACCCAGAGAATTTTAAATTCTAGGCTGTTTGTTTTTACACATTTCTTGGTTTATTCAGACATCATATCAATTAAACTGTTAGTGGAAAATCATTTTATTCAACCTAGAGGTGTCCTCCACTTCCTGTTGCCTGAGTTGTACTTGGTGCCTCCCTTTATTGCAGCCATAATTAAGCAGTTACTCCAGCATGTGAACACCACACAAATCTACCAAGACATTCTCCTGTGAAAAGTTGGATATTTTAGTTTCACCACAAAACATCCAAGAAAATAATACAAATTTTTCTCTGGCTTTAGAGAAGATACTACAAAGAGGTATCTATTCCCACCCTGGGGAAAGGAGCTACTGGATCTGCAGTAATCCTGAAACCTGAAGCCATAAAGCTACAGAGGTCATGGCAAGGAGCAAATACTGAATTCTTGCAATCACTGAAAATTATGATCTTTGGTGCCTGTTCTTTTTTCACATTTCTGACCCCTGCAGATGAACTCTCCAAATCCATCATCTGGAGCTCTGGCCAAAATTCCAGTTGCAGTCTGACCTTCCTCTCTTTAAGAGGCTTTACAAGTAATTCACTCAAATAAAATGTAGTTAAGAACATAATTGCTGAGCAGTTTTAACTTATTTGCAGATAAGCAAACTAGGTTCATCATGACAAGTTATTTGCTGTCAAGCTTAATGATGCAGAAGGCATTGTCCATAAACTATTACAGTCCTTTGCCACAATGCTCCTCAGCCAGTAAGAACAGTTGGGATTCTTCCAGCTTTATGAACACATTTTGTCAAGCCCGAGCAGCCAGACTTTGTGACCCCACCATCTGCCATGACCTCTTGTCAGGTTCAGACAAAAGGACCGACACAGATGGCTTCAAAATGGAGATTTTCTTCATTCCCAGTTGCTGCATGTGCATGCACCACACAGACAGAAAAACATAAAACTCAACCTTTTTTCTTCTTTAGCTGGTTTCTACTGAGATGGAGCTGCATAAAGACAGAGCCCAGAGCACATGAGACACAAAGATTGCTTTTTTTGGAACTATATTTGTCCCTTCATAAGCTAAGTCTTGGTTTATAATCCACTCCCATAAAATTGCCTTTTGGTCATGTATTGTATGGTACAAGCAGCCAATCAAACTGCCTGACTTTGTAAACTCTGAGCTGTAGCTTCTTTTAGAACATATTTTCTAATCACTTATGCCACTGATATTAAAAAGCCAGTTTGAGCATGAAATTTACAGAAGCCCATGTAATCAAGCTCTAGTTACAGCAAAACAGCACAGGAGTTTTATCTGTACCTACTCTAGCTACGAATTAAATGCCAAATCTATTCTGATGCTTTGGTGATTGAGTAACTGAATCCCAGTGCAACAAACAGTGCAAAACAGAAAACAGTTATCTGCAGAGTAACATTGCATTCCTTCTTATGTTTATTTTCTATCTATTGTCCAGTGTTATTTTTAAATTACCCCATAAGACAACATAACAGTCTGTTCTCTGCTTTACCAAACTTATCCTGGTTTCTCTCCTAAAATTTGATCAGTACAAGTCACACCCTCACCTGGACCAGCACCATGCAAAGATCCTCCTCAGTGCCAGAGGCCAGTTCCCACAGAAAGTGCCATTTATGTAATATTACATCAGTACTAAACATCCACAAATGAAGACAACTATTGGACAATCACCTAAATTGTTATGATGAAAAGTCTTTAGAGAACACATGAAAGGTTTAAAAAAAAGAGATATTTTAGTATACCAGAATGATTTTTATCACCATTAAGGAGTGCTTTTTCTCATTTACCTGATAAACAGTATTGCAAAGTGAAAATTATTCCAGGTAACTGGGTCAGCTGAGAGGAAAGTGTGATGAGTTTCAAGAAAAAGAAACCTGTATAACACCAGCCTTTCCACAAGAAACTAATTTATACTCTTCATATCCCTCTCCATAGTACTAACTCAACTATTACAAGGCTGATTTCAGAAGACAGCAGTAACAAAAAGACTCCTTATTAATCAGTACAGGCTCAGTTTTAAAGCACTAATTTATGCACAGCATCTACATGGCTTAGACCACCTGTTACACATATGCTGCTTTAGTGTGTCTCAAGTTTTCAGATCAGTAAAATTTCAGAATTATTAAGTACTTATCAGAAATCCACCTGCTCCCAGGACGTGTTTCTCCAGCTTGTTCCTAAAACATGTTTCAATATCTAACTCTTTTTTGAAAAAGAAAAAACCACAAAAAAAGCCTAAAAAAAACCAAGGCAGGAATGCCATATAACATCCAGCTTGTCACTCAATGAAGCTCTTCAAAAAAGCCAACCAAGGTATTTATTCAACAAGTCACATACACAGGACGGGATATAAGTCACCACCTTCAGCTGTCACACAGCAATTTTTATTTTGAAAATAACATTAGAAAGTAGCTCTAAGGAAGCCTTTGAAAGGAACTCCACCATGACGTGTATGATGAAAGTCTGGCAGGTATCACAACTTATTTTTCCAGCCTTTACTGTGAGGAACTATAGGCCTTCAAAACAGTCCTAGTAGATAACAGACAAGGTGATTAGAGAGACTGAGCAAAGCGAGTCTGACTTGATCACTGAAGGATATTACAAATTTTTAGCAAAATAAAATAATTTGAGAAGAGTATTCAGTTTAAGTGTCATTGCTTAATCACCTTTACTTGAGTTAAAAGGCTGCAGCCTGCGAATCCAAAACACAGAAGTTGTCGCAACTATACAACACAAAAAGGAAATGAGGATTACTGCTTCAAACCTAGATCCAAATGAAAGATAAAACTACCTGAAACCCAACTGAAAGTGAAGATCTCATCATGTAGTTAAGATCGAGCAAAATGCCAATGTATCATCAGAAAAAATTAACTGACACCTCCTGGCAACAGCAGAAATTATGACTCAAGTTTACACAGCACAAAGAACTTGGAAAAACAGAGCAGGCATTCCTGCAAGTTCAATGAGTATAAACTGTAGCACTTCAGCTCCATGAGGGAGATCCACCAACCTGTGTGGTTTGCTAAAAGCAAATGTCCCCTCAAGGACTTAATGTAGCAAACGCTGAGGCAACAAATGAATTGGATCCCATTCCGGACTCAGAGGGGATCTCAAATATTACATCCCAATTACTCCCACTATTTATTGCATTTACTCACTCTTGTACCTATTATTTACTACCAATGTACACAGTACATGACTGTACATGGATACATGACTAGAAAAAACACTGTTTGATGGAGGCTACTGAATGCCCTGAACCCCAGCAACGAAGACAGCTCTGAGTGAGAAGAACACATACCAAATCTGGATTCAAACTCTGTCCTAGCTGAAAGTGCTCAAGGTCTCCATTCATTTAAGTGCATGCTGCCCCTCAGGCTCTGCTGCTTGCCCAGTGCTGCCAGGGCTGGGTCCCCATTTCCAGCCTGGGCCTGGCTGCTCCTCAGGCTCGTTCCCAGCCACGCTCAGGGCCAGCACCAGCACTGAACTACACGGCCAACAACAGGGGCAGCACTCATGGCTTCCTTCTAAATCAGTGGGGTGGAGCGTGTCTCTTACTGTCCAGGTAAGGAGAACTTTCATTAAACATGTGGAATGATTCCCAAGCACTTGAACCTTTGAAGACTCTTAATTCCCCAAACCAGCTTACTGTCATTCAAGATAGAGTACACAGGGCCTGACATCAGCACAGGGGGGAACACTCATGCACACTTAAAGCATGATCTAAAATGTCTTTTTGAGATTTATAGACAACTTTTATCTATTCTATAAGCTCATTTTTTTTGTTCTCTCACTGGGTTTCTAGCCCATAGCTGACTACTACACAGGCACAACATTTGGGAGTCTCCTGCTTCAGTAGTAAGAAGCAGGTACAGTTTCCTTTCAGAATAAACAGCACACTGTATTTTCACAAACACATTTTTGCCTGAAGAAATTTCATTTTCACAATGGATTGACATTTGAAAAAAAATTTAGTGATTTATGTGATGACTGTAAAATGCCATGGTAAGATGGTCTTTGTGCATTGCCAAGAATACATTGGCTCCTCTTTCAATCAAGCTCAGCTGAAAACAGCATCTTTTTGTCTACTGAGATTCCCACCAGCTTCTTCCTAACACCAGCCCATACACTGTATGATACATCAGAGAATGCTCTAGATATTAATCTGGTTTTGTAAGTTTTAATTTTGAGATTTAAAATTTTCCAGAATGATCAGTGTATTGACAAATACATGGAAATGTTTAGCCACACTGTTGAGATCTACTTTTGGCTACACTTCACAGCTGGAAGGATCCTAACATCCAATGAACTGAAGACAATTTTACATTTGCATTTAATTAACAATCACCAAGTTATATGGCAACAAAAAACTTGATTATGAAGACTTAGCAGCTATTTCTTCCATTTTCCTCATAGTTTGCTAGCAGCTTTGCTCGAGTTTAATGCCACTATTTAACTCTATTCTTGCATGGGTCAGAGATTATAACAGTATTCACCAAAGGATAAAGGTTACAAAAATTTCATACTTTTTAAATAATAATTTGGTACAAAGGCAAAAAGGAACTTTTCTGGTGATGAACAAGCTCACAAACACTGATTACAGCACAGAATGTTACCTGAAGGGCACAGTTCAATGAGATGTACTGCTCTGCTCTGAGATCCCACCCCTGCTACAAGGGATCTTCCACCTTTACCCACCTGTTCCACCTTTCGCTCCTTCCCGATGCTGCACACCCTCAACAGCTCCCATTGCTGCCTGGCCCCTCAGTGAAACCACCTTGGCTCTAACATCGACACAATTCCTACCGTGGGGCTGACAGGGGCTGCAGGAAAGTTTTCCAAATGCTGCAGCCCCTGAGAGCTCCTGGGGCCACCCCAGGCTGTGCACAGGACAGGACCCACCCTCAGACCTGGCCCCTGACTGACCAGTTCCACTTCTGGAAAACAGCATTCATGATCCCTCAAAGTTTACTTAGGGATTGAAATGTGACAACAGGTTGCATCTGGCTTGTTCATATGAAGACTACTGTATGCTTTTGAAGAATTCACTGGGGTGTGTGCATGCTTCAAAAATCCATTAGGAAGGGGGATATTTCTGTCTCCAGATCACAACTTCCTCAATTTCTTATTCAGTAAGAAGCAGGATTAATAATTTGCTTTTGACAGAGAGCAGAAGTCTGTTGTTATACCAAATCAATACACAGCTTGAAATTGTATTAGTTGTTTGTATGAAGTTATTGATCTAAAATAATGCTGGAATGTATATGCAATTGCAAGTTGAATTTTAAATAAACTGAAGTTTTATAAATAAGCTGATTGCACCTTTAGGAGAACAGCAATATATTTCTCACATTCCTCAAATCTCAAGGTCAAGTTTATAACAAAAGGAAGTTACCTAACTCCTTCCTTCCCAGAAATGGAGAGCCCATGCACACATGGTTTCCTATTTCACTCTGAGGACATAAGCTCACTTTCACTTGCAGTTTCTAATCTCATCCATAATTACTGGTCATGTTACCACCATATATTCTTGGATGACCATTACAGTTCACAAGTGACTTTTAGTATGTCAATGCATTGGCATTTACAAGCCTTAATGAGCAGCTACTGATATATTGGCTTTAATTCCCACAAACAGCATTATAATAGCTGCTACCAAATTGAAGAATTTCTCCATACAACTAAAATTCACAGCCTTAAAGACAGTGAGTACCTGTTGCAACCTGCTAATTTCTTTCTGACCTTATTTTTCTTTTTTCCCACCCTGAAATCTGCAGTAAGAAAACAGTAAATTAAAATGGTCCCTTATTCACAAAGAACATATCTGTGTACACCACCCATGGGTAAATGGATTATGAATTCCTATCAAATTAACCTTCCCATAGACCCAGCCAGATGTTACAATCACCCTAGAGAGGTCAGTGAGGGACTCAATAAAAGCACTAAAGAGGTTGTAAGCCACAACTGAATCATCTGCTATTCCCACCCAAACCAACACAAATCTGGCAGCAGCAGGAACCTGATGGAACAGGAGAAACCTGCCTTGCCAAACACAACAAACAGGAGCATACTCTAAGCTCCACAGGAAAAAATAAATTGAGCTGCAAGACCAGAATTACATTCCCAAATGGAGTTTGGTCGATAGATGTTAATAAAAATTCCATGGTTTGGACGTGGGCACTCCATTCACCGCTAGCAAAGAGGAACAGAAGCAGCCTCAGCTACCATCACTGCTTCCTCTGACCTCTGTTTGTGTAAAACCTGGTGCTCAGGGCACATCCACTGACTGAAATAACACAAAACCAGTGAAGACAACATCACCTTTATAAAGTGGATGATTTCTACAGGTCATATTAAAACCTGGCTGGTCATGTCAGTCAAATATTGTATGGATGTAAACCAGGAAGATCCCAGTGCTGTGACAATTCTGGATAATGCCTTCAAAGACACCTCTAAAGAAACCTCTTCTAGAATTCGTGCTTAAATGATTTGGGAAGTTATCAAAAATCAAGTTGCCTTCTCTTTTAAACCTTGTCAAGTCAGAAAGAATGAAACTGTGCCAACACCTGAATTGCTGCAGTTCACAACCAAGCATACTCACAAAACCAAACACTCATCTTTTCCCAGCTTGCTTTCAGGCTCCATAGTGACAGCCAATTCTGGATGTGAGCTGGCTACAGCATTATTTTTCACGTGCTACAAAAACCCAGGAGTTGCTTTAGGTTTCAGTAAATACAAATATCCTCACAAATGGCTTCACAGGAGGCTGTGGATTTTGCAAACCATGTTCTGAAAGGCAAAGAGTTTCTTCAACAGTACTAAGTGAATAGCTGGACCTCAAATTATTTTCAAACATCATCTTTTTTCATTTAATTACTGTTCTGTATTTCACCAGAAGTAGGATATTCCACAAAGCTGTGTTTTTGTTACAGCTCCATTACAGTGGTCTTACAAACTGAACTACTGCAGGCCTGCAGTTTGACTTGCTTAGATTGATTTTTATGCTATAAATACTGAAAAGCATAAAAGTAAATCTGAGCAGTCTGTAAAGCCCTTTATTGGAAACTATCACACAGGACATCAGACCAAGGAGCAAAGGAGTTCCTTTAATGAAACTATGAAAATAAGATCACTTAGTACTGCCTCAGATCCTTGCAGAAGAGTCATGGTCTACAAATCAAATAATGGGGGGAAAAGAATTCACTTCATTCTAATACTGGATGTTACAAAACATACACGAAGAATCAATCCAGGAAGCTGCTACAAAACTCTCGCTCCCTAGCACACCTGCACCTTTTACAATATTTCCTTGCATATTTCTTGTTTCTCAGATCCCACCACATGCTGATTTTCCCTGTTTTAAGATTCACTGCAGGTTCATCAAGAGTCATGTACAGTGAATATAATTAGAAAAGTAGTGGAGAAAGTTTTACACCATTATACTCAAAACATGAAAAAGCAAAAAATTTAAGAAATTATGGCTTATTAGAGACAGCCCTAAGAACATTATATTAAGGTAGCACACCAGAAGAAATGCGAGTCCAAGAACTGAATTAGACTGGCTATAACTAGAACTCATTCTGCTCCACATTAGGATGCAGAAATTTAAATATTTCTCTCTACATAGGATGGGCTGCAGGAGCTTCCCTTCATACCATGCAAGTCACTATATTCTATACTCTATATTGCATTCAGAGATTCACATTCAGCTTTCAAAGGCACAGTGGCAGGGTCTGCACATCTACACCAACACCATGCACCCTGAAGAGGATGTAATGCTGGAATTTTGGTCCCTGTTTCTTCACTAAACCTTTAACAATTTTAGCCAAAGCTACTGAAAGATCTTCACTGGGAGGGTGCTCACAACTGCTCAGGAAGTGTGTCCAGCTGCACCAGAGGTCTCTGCAGTGCTGTCCAACACAGACAAGAGCAGCCAGAGATAAGGACTGCTCTTGCCCTGCTGCCATCCCCTGCAGAACAGCACTGCTGCTGCCCAGCTGGGGGCTTGGCCTGTGCCTTTTACACTGGAGAGCTGCTGCCAAGATGCTCTTCTGGAAACTGCACCTTCCCACTTCGTAAAGGGAGGCCACCAGTCAGAGCCCTCCGCAGCAATTCAGAGCATTCCTCTCACTGGTGTGTTTTCTGTAAAATTAATTCTATTAAGATAGCACAAGTCAAATGGTTTCTTTTTGCTATGCAAAGAGGAAGTGGTTAAAAGAAAGCCAAATAATTTGACAGTAATATAAGATCACTCTTAAATTCACCCATGAGACAATCTTATTAATATTTAATAATTTTCTTTTTTCTTCTAGTATAGAACTAAATCATTTGACCTGTTACTCTGTTCTCTTCTAGAGGCACTAGACTCGCTTCACAGTAAGAAACTTTTCAAAAGAAAACTTGACTTTTTTGCCTCTTGATCACCTCTCCAGCAAAGTCTTTTCTATAACACAAACTTCTCCTTAGTCCTCCATGTTTTTTTCAAAGTGCTATATTTAACACCCTCCACATTAGTTTGAACAGAAGTTCCTGAAATTCAATACTTTACTGCATAAAAACCACTGGTGAGTATACAGAGCACTGGCATAAATATGGGCTGTGAAACACAGGTCTGCATTTGCCCTGGAACACTGGTCCTCTCAGTCTTCACCACACTTATACAGATTCATTTTTGTGTATGACAGGATATAATATAATCAAAAGAACTGAGGTGAATTTGGGAAGGGTAAAGGAATAGAGAAAATCTATTAATTTCTTTTTTAACAGCATCCATTTTTACCAGCATAACATTATTTCTGAATCAAAGATTGTATCAAGTTGCAATTTGTTACAGCACTACACAACCTCCAACATTTTACTACCTTTTGTCAACATAATTAAGCTACATCAGTGATAGTAGTTGAAAACAGTCACTGTGAGCCACATTAATTAAGAGTCAAAAAAAGAATAGAACTGCTTTCAGAATTACGAAAACTGACCAAGAAATAATTTGTAAAAAATGTTTACCCGGCATATTATATCATATCAATTAAAACTATTCATTTTCTCTGTCAAATCAAGAATTTACAGAGAAAATGAAACCCAAAGTCCTTTCTCCTGGGGAGAGCAGCACAAGCTGTGATACACAGCTCGGCATCCCCCCTTTACTCAATGAGAGAGCACGTTCTCATTTGCGGTTTTCTTCCACATTTCAAGGAAGTTTGCTTATTCCGTATTTTCCTCCCATTGTTTGTATGCTGAGCTCCAGCAGACGGTGTTTACACTGGGTTCACCTCTGCCGCGGAGCCCTTTACAGCTGGAAGCCCGGGCAGGCCTGCAACTCCCAGGAAGAGGCAGGCAGGGAAGTTTTGTTGTTGTTGTGCCGGACTGACCCTGTCCCGATAAGAGCGGCGGGTGAGAACCGCCCCGACACGAAGTTCGGGCACGGCCGAGCAGGGCCGGGCTCCCGGCCGGTGCCTTCCCGCCCGGGGCCGCGGCCGGGCCGCCGCTCGCTCCGCAGCCCGCACAGCCGGCGCGGCCCAGCCCCACAATGGAGGAGGCGCCCCGGCTGTCACCGCCGCCCGGGCCCGCCCGCAGGTGTCGGGCACCGGCTCCCGGCCTCGCCCGGCCTGAGGCACCGTGGGGGACGAGGTGAGGCGAGCCCGCGCTGCCCGGCGGTACCGGGGAGCGGGCGGCAGGGCCGACGGAACCGCGCCGCCCGGGGCACGGGGGGGCGGCGGCCGCTGATCGCCGAAGAAAGGCGCTGCCCTTCCCCCTCACGGCCCCCCACACCCGCCCCGCGCTCCCCGCTCACCCGCAGGCCCGAACAGGGACGGAAGGTAAGGCGGGCGGCAGCGGGGGCTGGGCCCAGACAGCGACGCTGAGGCGACGAGACGGCGACGGTCCCTTGGCAGCCGCCGCGGCAAGGAGCGATCCAGTCGCGCCGACGACGCCTCTCGGCCGGGCCGGCGCCGCGCACTCGCCGCTGGCGAGGAGGCCCCGGAGCCGGGACCCCCGGGCGGCCCCCGGTGCGTGGCGGCAGCAGCGCCCGCAGCGCCCCCGGCCCGGCCCCGCCGCCCCCCCGCACCCGCCCCGCGCCGAGCGCTACCCGGTCCTGCTCCCCCGCACAAGCTTGGCGGCGTCTGCCGGCCGGGAGCGCCCATTGGCTGCCGCGACGCGTGACGTCAGGCGCCCTCCCCGCGCCATTGGTCCGGACCCGTGTGTGTACACACACCGCTCGCCAATCCGCCGGGCCGGGGCCGGGGGGGCGGGGCGGAAGGGCGTGGCCGGCCCGGACCCGCGGCCGCCGCCTCTCCCTCGCGGCGCGCGCCGGCCGCTGTTAGGGCGCGGGTTCGATCCCCGCGAGGGCTCCAGGCGGCCGCACCTGTCCCGGCGGCGCCCAGGTGCTGCGGGCGGCGCGGAGTGTACAAACACACAAACACAGAAATATAGACTGGCTGTGTTTACACACAGCGCGCGGCGCCGCGCTGGCTGCGGCCGCCGGCCGTGCCGCCCATCTGCGAGGAGCTGCTGGGGCTGCTCCCGGGATGCAAAGTTCAGCCCCGCCGCGGGCTCGGCGCCGCGGGCGCTGCAGGAACGTCCGGTCCCGGCGCGGGAGCCGGCGGCAGAGCGAGGCCAGGGCCGCCCGCGCACCGGGCCCGGCTCCTGCTGCGCTCCCCCTGCGAACAAAGGCGCCCGGGCCAACAAAGCGCGGCGGGGCCGGGGAGCAGCGACCGCGCCCTCGCACCTCCGCCCTGCCAGAGCCGGGAGCTGCCGCCGCAGAAACCCGGGCCCCGCTCGCTGCCTTGGAAAAGCCTTAACGAGTGTTTGATTTCAACGTTTCCTTACCGCTTTAAAAAAACCGTTTCAACGAAGCAGGGTTACGTATTCTTACAGAGGACCATATAAATAGAAAGCACTTCTGGGAGAAAAAAAATAAACTCGGCACTAGTTCCATTCAACGCAACGATGCAACATTTGTTAAGTCTTCTCGAGTGCAGCCAGGCACACATCCAAGGCGCGCAGTTACCCACTTTGCATATTTCTCTAACACAAACGCAGCTAAACGCCACTGAGCAAGCTGAGCAAAAGGTTTATGGGGACACAAACACTATTTATGTGCTTTAGATCCCTGCAGATCATACATATACTAGATCAAACATGATAAACTTCTGTTTTTCTTGCATTACAGACATTAAATGCTCTAGAAAGACATTTTTAATCCTGTCCCCTTCACTAAAAAAGGAAGAATCATCAAAAAAACAGGTGTTCAGCCTATAAAATCAAGTTCCTAAATGTCAGTCTAAGGAATATTAGCAATATTAGCAAACAAGACCTTTATATTTATTGCAATGGGGCAGTTTACAACTGAAAATCTTGCATGTGCCTAGGAATTTGCAGATTGTGATTTTAATTTCTTTTCATCCTCTATAAAAGACTTCCATGACATGTAACAAGACCTTTTATCAATATTGGCAGTGTTATGCAAGATGCATTCACAAAAGCAACAGAAATATGCAAACTATTGTGTATTCTCTTGGAGCCCCCTCTAACAGCTGCAGCCACAAGCACTAATGTGACACACGCCCTGACAGAAGGGCAGAAGGCACACACTACCTTCAAAAGGAAGCAAACCAGAAGCAACCAGGTTGGCTGGTTTACTGCACTATTATTAGTTACCACAGCTAAACAAATACTTGAACCCAGCCTCAATAATGACACTTGGGCTTCACAGAACTCTTTTTGGTTCACTGGTTTATTTACTTCTTTGCAAGAAACACTGATGAGCTGAAGTCAGATACTGGAGCTGATTGTGAACATGAAAAATAGCCCCCAAAGGGAGAAACAGAAGGAAGGTCACTGCTGTAGTTTGCATTTGCTTTCAACAGCAAATTGCAGACTAACTCTGTATACACACATCTCTACGTATATATTCACACACAGTTGAGTTTGAAAGTGGTGAAACAATGACCAACTTGCATGAGTGTAAGTATGCTACTTATGTAACATTCTAAACCGAGGCACAGTCTTTCAGAACTTTCACAAATCCCAAATTTTACCCCAGAATGAAGGCTGCACTGAAAAAAAACCCTTAGAATTGGCATTTTTAGGCATGCTAAGGTGTGGGTTGAGCAGCTACGCCTGCCCTGCAGTAAGCTCTCGTGTCTCCCTCCAGAATCCACCTGGTGTCCCAGCCCTAGAACACCATCTTGCTCCCCTGGCCAGTCAGATCCCTCCTAGATGTCACCTCTTTTCCCTTTCACAGTACATCAATTTCAGTATTTGCTAGTTTTACTGCTCTCCTGCCAGCCCACAGCCCTTGCTGTCATAAACTGCACAAACATTAACCCAAAACAGGCTCCCCCTCCACCACCACCCCTTTTCTCCTGCTCAGCCTGACTCCCCTTAAAGCCTTAAACTAACACACTGCCCAACCTCTGGGTCAGAGCACTGCCACATCCCCGACTCACCTGCAGGACTGTCACACCTCAGTTCCAAGAGGGGCTCACACCTTTGTACTCTTTAGCTCAGAACAGAAACAACCCCACCGACAGGCAGGAAATGGTTCTCGCCTCTTTCTCTTCAACTGGTGAGCCTCTTGTGTTGTGCCCTGATCCTGGAAATAGTGGGATTAACTGAAGGATCTTGCTACAGAGATTGTGCCAGTAGAAGGTAGCAGGCTTTCAGCAACTCAGTACTTAGCTTTTTTTACTTTCTCCTGACAGGAAAGCAAGTCTAAATGCTCTTGTTAAAAACAAATGAGAGCAACTGAATTAATTTTACATAAAATTAGCTGTTGGAGTAGAGCAGAAAATACTGCTTAGAAGAAAACAGTACTCAAAAATATTGGTCAAGCTTTTAAATACAGCTGACTTGATCTTTGTTTTAGCTATGTAACAAAATTCATACAGCTGCTGATAGTTGAAAATACTATCTGAAGACTTTTTCATCTGCCCTTTCTCTCGATATACACCGATTAATCTAATAGCAGCAAGATTCCTCCAACAATAGAGGGATTATTATGTGGCATCACTTTTCAAGCCACACAGTCCCCACACATTACTAGGGCTATATGTTATGAATGAACTGCCAAACTGATATGACGTTATCTGCTATCAGCACGGTGGGATCTGCGAAGGCAGAATGCCCAGAGATCATTAACAATCTTCACATGCCAAGGAGCTGCATTGCTGTCCAATCCAAGTCCAACATGAAATCTCAGCTGAATATCTTAAAATGACGAAACTGCAAACTAGTTAATATTTGTAATTTTGTATTGTTACCTTTACTATCAAACTCAGCTGAGAGAAAATGTAAAATTGCATATACTTTCCAAACTGATGAAAAAAAACCTTGAGAAAAAAAAATTAAATACAAGCAAAAGACAGCAGTAAAAGCTGTCATATTTTTAATAAAAGTTAGTATGAGTGAGGTTCTAAAATGGTTTTAATCCCCTTCTGTGCAGCAAAAATTGGGACAGCACAGCACCTGTAAAAATATATCTAAAGCTTATTACAAATCCATTATCAATTAATCGGTACCACTTTTAGATAACATCACGTTAAGGACTTCCTGGGAAGATAAATCAATTTTTCTTGTAAAAGATAAGCAAAAGACTTTCATCAGTAATCAAATTTCTTCAAAATATCAGTTTGTCACAAACTGTGGCAAATGCTCTGATCTCCAAAGGGTAGTCCATCATGGGAGACTTCCAGACACCCCTCTGTTTCGAAGCTTTACTCCCTACTTTGAACCTCTCCACAACAGAACTCACAGCTCTGCAGGCCATTTGAAAGGTTCAGCTGGTAAATACACCAAGGCCTTTCCACATCCTTACTTTGTAGTGAAGTTTCTCTCCTGTAAATTTGAGGCTAGTGAAAGGAAAACAGCTTAAATTCCTGCTCCAAATTAAACAGTGACAGTGGTAAAATGGTTATCCAGAGTGTGTCCTCTAGGATACCACCTGGAGCAAGAGGAATATATAATGTGTTGGCTATCTTCTCTCTCTAGCTGTGCCATTGCCAGGGTGAAAACCAGCACCACATGAAAGTGAAGCATCAGGCACAGGGTGCAGAGTTGCCTCCAGCAGAGTGATTTGAACAGAATCAGGTTCAGCTCCTGTCAGAGCTCTGTCTGGGAGCACTGCAGCACTGCCTGCTCAGCCCAGCTAAACCTCCAGGCTATCAAGAGAACCTAAGTCAAGGAGCCTTCCACAAAAGGGCAGTAGGTGATCAAAGGCAGATGTTGATGAAACTAAACTCCCTGAGAAATAAGAACAAAATGTGGAATACCAGTGACTGAGGCACAAACTTCTGCCCGGAGTGCCAGACTTAAAGCCTTCCTTCTTGGCCTTGGAGAGAGAGAGCGCCTTCCTGCTAATGGGCATTGGCTTTACCAGTGACTTTGTGATGGCAGAGCAAAATCCCAAACTGAATACAGGTGTTAAAGCAAAACAATTGTTTCACATATCCTGTAACTGCACAATCTTACCTTACAGCAGGAGGAGGAGTGGAGGGAATCTCTTTGAGGGACTTAATACCGGAGTCTTGGCACTACAGCCTGGCATATTACTAGAAATCAGCAGACACTTGTTTCTGTGCTTCATTTAAGGATTCACATTAAAGAAGGTTAAGGAGAATTGGAAAGATACCCAGAGAAAAGAAAATTGCCAAGATGTAGCACAGGTTGAAGGGCAGAATGTAAAAGAAGAACAAGAAAAATGACACGTTAAGCTAAGGCTGGCAAGTAAATGAGATGGAGGCTGAACACAGCTAGAGGAGATGCTCCAACTCAGGGTACATGGGTGAAGGAAATGGTGTCTGATTTGACCTTCTGTGTATCAGCACAAGAAAATGAATTATAGTCTTCAGCCCTCTTTCAATGATGTTAAATCTGTAAACATTTCTTATCTCCAGTGTCTATGGAATACAAATCATGCACAGCTTGAACTTGATATTATTCTGAAATTAAAATGTTTAATCATTTTACATTTTGGAAGCTGATTTACACACNTCCCTTTTAGCTATTAATAATAGGATTTAAAAATGGCCTTGAAGGTACTAACAGTACAGACATTTACCAGTTAGAATACCTGGAACTGGTTTTAATGTATCTGTGCTGGCCACTCCCGCTAAGATTACTTTTAGTCTTTATAAAATTTTTAAAAATTGAGCTATAAGCTAGCTACAAAGTTTTGGCTACAAAAATCCTGGATTTTTTTAATGGAGTGTTAAAAGCCTATTTGCTTTTGTATTTCATCTTGATCTAGTGCACAAATAACGTGATCACAGCGCCTAGTGTCAACCACAAGGTGGTAACAGGCTACTGCCAAAACAATGTCTTTGTACACAATTGAATTCCTCATAACCCAGCCCCAACAATCATTTTGTTACTTAGCAATGCCTAGGGGAGTCAGTGTGCCTTTTAGCCTTCCTGGATGATGAACACAAGCAAGATTTTAAAGATCTGAAGGGAGGGGAGCTGTTCAGTGAAAAACCCATCCCAGTTGGAACAGCCCATGGGCAGTACACGGTAGGATTTGAGCAGCTGGGCCACCCAAAGGAGGTCACTGAAGGGACACAAATGCTGCAGCTGGACCACAGCTGCCACAGGGATGATGGGAAGGTTCAGTACAGTATGGTAAATAATCCAGCAGCAGGGGGGGAACTGAAATACCACACGACTTATAATGTACCATCACAAATTTCAGTTATGGTTTTTTACTGTCCTGTTAATGTCAAGATATTATAAAATATGAATTAAACCATCTTAATTCTTCTGAAATTAAAATACAAATTTCTACCAGTGTGGTGCGTGTTTCATTGCTTGCAGCCATGCATCCATAGCAGATCTGTATTCCTCTGAATCCTTTTGGGGCTCAAACACTGCTTCTATTCTCCTTAGTTTCTTCAGTTGTTTTTTGTCTGTCCAAAATCCTATGAACAGAAAATTCATTCTCCAGCTCAACTGCAAATATGTTATTTTTGAGTTGTTTTAATCTAAGAGATCCAAAGCAGAAACACAGTAAGAAATAATGACAACTTTTCTTTTTACTCTACCAGCAAGTTTCTCAGAGGGAAGCATATTTTTAATATTGTGAAAATCCTTTCCAGTAGGATCCACTTGTTTGGAATCCTGACAACAGCGCATCTGCTTAACTGGGATGGTTTCCAAGGAACAGCTCTGGTACACTGAAGTTCCCTTAGGTTTCATCCACAAAGTGCTTTTGGTTGCAAGTCCTTCTCAATGAAGAAGGGCCACAGAAACCAAGACTTAGCTGCTTTGCTACTGTCTTCAAAATTGTATCAATAGCAAGAAGCAGCTGGTGTTACAGATTCCTATCAATTGATGTTATTAAATTGTTCTTGTCTATCGAGGGTCTCAACTTTCTTGCACTTTTAATTGCTGAATAAATCTTACCCAAGCATATAGTTTTTACCTTCATTTGCATTATTTACATATCAAAGCCCTTCAACAAAAACATGTTTTGTAGGTGCATATTAAGCAAAACTGTCAACAGTTTATAGCTTTCAGTCTGGTTAACAATATGAAACAATTCTGTGTGTGTAGAGCTGTTTTTCCTCTTAATAATTAATTTTGTGCTTCCATTCCTGTGAGAGCCTCAGAGGATAAGAGCTGTGCTCACAGAGCACAGGACACAGCCTCAGTGGAGTGACAGAGCTGCAGGTGAGCACGGTGGCTCCCTGGCCACAGGGTCCTTCCCCAGCCAGTGCCAGTATGGGAATGGACATGGAATGGCTGAGTCAAGGAAGAGGAGGCAGCAAAGACAGGGTTCACCCTTCTTCTCTAGCAATACATCCTTCTAATTGTACTGCACAGAGAAACATAAACACTATTTACCTTAGATTCCCACAAATATGGCTAAAGTAATCCTTTGGGGGAGGTTTACAATTATTTGAAGTTATGCCTTTTTTTGTCTGATCTCTTTTCTATTGTGTTTACAATATGCATTATAAAGGGAAAAAAGCCTTTTTAATGTCAACGTACCTGAAGCAAGGCCTGCTAGAAAAGCTGCACCAAGACTAGACATTTCTGTGTTTGCAGGTTTTTCTATTTTCTTATTAATTAAATCTGATGTCATCTGCATGACAAAACTATTATTACTGACACCTCCATCAGCTCTATAAGGGAGAAGGGAAGAAGTAGTTAAAAAAATGTGTTAAGTGCTTATTGCCAGCATTTCAGAAAACAACGTTTGGTATTTCACACTTATGCATAAATCTTCCTGTCACTCATCACAAATGCATTTCCACTTTATGGGTAAATTTAGAGGACAGAACAAGGTGCCAAAAAAAGAAAAATGAAAAAAAGTTTATAAACTTGGAGAGGAATGGTAGGCAAACAGGGACACAGGACTCTATCAAAGTTCTGTCTTTTAAAACTATGCATCATCTTGGCTGAAATATTAGGGTTTATAACAGATCCTTTACACAGTTACCACCACAATATGACAACATCAAACAAACCTTTCATGTGTTCTCAGATCTGGAAAAGTACAGTTCTCCTTAATACCAAATCTTTGTATTAGTTAGCTAAAATGCCTTCACAGTTGCTTCTTTTTAATAGGCAGTTCAGAATGAGGCTTCCATCTGTCTATTTTCCTGCTTTGAGACCAATTTAATGGGGAAATCAAGAACTTATCAGTGCTGGTCTTTAATCATCTGAGATTTCGAAGTAATTACTCTTGCAAACAAAATAACTCTAACAAAATGCAATCTTTGAAATGTCCTAGATAGGTTCATTATGCTCTTGTACTCCAGTACCAGCCATGTATGGAGCTGGTGTTCTATCAAATGTGGTGCAGAGAAGACCTCTAGTGTTTATTGCTACAGAAAGTGCTAGGTAATAAAACTCTTTAGTTATAGGACATGTGGATTAAGGCTGAGGGCTCCTTCTCTGAGCTTTCCTTGATGGTGTTGAGACAAAGAGAAATAACAGGAACCTGTTGAGGACTAATGAAAACAATGCCCAGAAATCAGGAAGGAACAAGGAATACAGGAAAACAGCCAAAAAATAAATTAAAAAGTTTATGGGATAAAAACAACAACAAAAAATCAAAGATTATTGATAGATGCAAAAGATGTGTGGACATAAGGATGGCAGAGCAGTTTGCAACCCTACTGAGAACCCCACACACATAATGAGTGTGTCTCATTATGTTTTAATATTTAATCCACAAGCTGAATTGTTACTGCTTTTAGTTAAGTAATACAGACACGATATAAAACTGCAATTTTATATCCATGAATAAAAAATAACATGATCATACAATTTAAGGTTTATATTGCAATGTAAATCGAATCAGAATTCTAATGCTCCCTAGGCTGTATTTCCATACTTCCCATATTTTAAGAGTTTTTTAAGAGTTTGCACTTTTAATGTGACTTTTCAAATTTTTGATGCAATTTTCTATGTTAAAAAGCTTCCTAAGTAATCAAAGTTCTGCTACTTTTCATCTTTTCATTAAACCCCTAACCCTGGCTGTTTTTTCACCTTTGCCTTCTCTCTCCCAATATGCAATGGAAAGCAGAAACTTTTTTCTCCTCCCACTTCTGTGTTCTTGCTTTTTTTCCCTCTGAGAGCCTGATTCTGACATGCCTGCCTGTCTGTTCTTCCTTGCAGAGGCAGAGGAGGGATGGGAACGCTCACCTCTGCTCCTGACTGCAGTGCCATGCTGACCCCTGGCTGCCCGAGGAAGGAATTTTTTTGCAGAGCTTTCTGAGCCTCAGAGGGCTGGAGCTTCTGACAATTGGTGTGCTCAGAGAAGGTCCCTACCAAAATGTGAAATGTGGTCTTCCAGCAATGTTTAATTCAGCTAAGTGTGCAAGCATTTTCTAGGGATTACAGTTGCCTCACAAAATTTGATATAGTTCTTCAAAGATTAAAGCAAAACTGATGTCTAAAACTAATCTCTCTCTTTCCCTCACAAACAGAACCAGTTCTAACCAAAGTCTTCAAAAATTGTCTGTGAAAGACCTAGCACAGAAAATGTCAGTATGAAAGAATGATGACAAAGGGTAGAATGACCTTTGTGGTAGGCATTGCTATATGCACTCTATTGCTACCTGAAAACATGGATATGCCTTCTTTTTAACTTCTGTTTTAGTAATTAGAGCAGTTCATTACTCCTCCACTAACAATCACCAATGCCAATAGCTGTGGGTACACTCTACTGCTGCTTAAGTTACATTAACATTTGACTTGGAAATCATCTACTTCTAAATAGCAGAATTTTTACAGTAAGAGAAAATGCATAATAAAGTTCAAACCTGTTTAAAATCAAACTCTCACATATTGAATTTAAAAGTTCTGGGGAACTCACCGAATAGTTCGAAGAGGAATGTGCACCTTCTTCACAATGATATCATAAAGCAGTTTGTTCCTTTAAAAAGATATTTAGTTGAATTAAGCATTATATATCCCATAAAGTGTTTTCAATATCTACATAGTCAGAAAATAAATGCAAGGCAAGAAAGGCCTCAGTTCTGTTAGAATTGCTGCAATAGCTGAAAATTTCTAGAATGCATAAATTAAAAACCCAAACCCACTGAAACTGATGTTTGGTCTTTGTCACTGTTACAAAGGCAAAGTATGGCTAAATCATGGCCCATTCTATAGCAAGTCACTGTAGAAGGTTCATTTTCCCCACTGAAAGTTACTGATAGGTTTCTAGAGATGCAGTTGTTGATGTAACAAGTGGCTTAGAGTGAGGAAAGTAGGCCAACAGTGCTAACTGGAGTTTATCCAGTTATTCTGTAAGGGGAATATCTGAAGCCTCCAAGCTGACTTTTTCCAGAAACCATTTCATTTAATGGGAGAAAATCTAAACACAAAGGATCTCTACTTTTTTCCTAGCTATTTGTATGCAGTATTTGAATCAGAAGACGAATTCTTAACATCCTTTTCAAGACACCCATATGTTAGTTCAGAAATTGCTGCATCTCATGTTTAGGCTTATAATGCAGAAGGAAAATCCATTAGAAACCAGCTGCAGCAATTCAGAATGCTGTCCTGCTCCAGACTCTTTTCTGAGCTCTTTGCAGGAGATTTTTATGCCCAAAGTGATGCCTCTAAGGCATCAAAAGCAAAGCTGTTGACTACATGGAAGGAATCAATCAGTGCTCCCTAACTGGCCACAGCACAGGGTGAGCCAGGCTCAATCCAGGCTGGGGGATGGCAAACCAGTGACATACAGAACTGCTACCAGCAGTGACCAGCAGTGACATCTTTAGCCTTCACAGATCTGGAAGCTGCTGTCCATTCACATCTTTTAAAACTTTTAAGAGGCCTATTACTTTGTTTTATAAAACACCAAAATTTCAAACTTTAAACAAAAGCTGATATAAAACTTTCAGCTTCAATGATACTTTAAACACAGCTGGAGAGGACTACAGTTTCTGACAAAACACTGTCAGGTGAGGAAGAAGAAACTTTAAACAGAAAACACTTTCAAAACATGCAGAAAACAACATTATTTAAGAATCTCTATATGGTTACTTAATGACAAAAACTCTAAACTAACAAATATACAAAAATTTATTTGTAAAGTGTTAAAAAAACAGGAAGCAGCTAAAACTCCTTTCCAGTGTAACAGCAGTGTATTGTACAAACTGCACAAGTCCATGTATCCACTTAACACCGCTGATCTAAATAAAAGCAAAGATATGAAAATACAAGCCAGATAATTTAGCAAGCAGTACCTGAAAGCTATAGATTCCAATATGGCTCGAACAAGGTGGTTCCTGTTAGTGGAAGGTTTCAGCCCCATAAAAGAGGCACATAAATATGGGTCATCCCCAGAAACCTGCAGAAAAGATGTCACCATGAATTCAGTGAATAATATTTGTATGCTTTTGTGAAAGAAGTAAAAGAGTAAGAAAAAAATAACTTACGACAATTACAGGCAGCATAGTGGAAGAAGAAAATTGAAAACAATATGTAAGAGGCATATAGTGTTATTTCAGCTTACTCCGCAAACAGTTTAAATTGCTTCTTTCAAAGCAAAACATTTAAGTGACTTCTTCCAAATCAAACAAACTAGAAAAGACTAATCCACACAATTTCCCTTTAAAATACATTTTAAATGTACACCAATTGTCTAGGACAGGGCACACTCATATTACTGATATTGCTGTTCTCTAACAAGATTTCATACATGCCCCCTCCTGAACTCCTGAAAAAAAAGATGAATTGACTTTCAAAACTAATACTGGAAAGGACAATACTACTTTTTATTGATGTATACTACAGCCTGTTATCAGTGACACTGAAGGACGCTGGGCTATCTGGAGAATAAATAAAATTCTTTGCTTTGTTCCATTAGCATACAGAACTTAGACAAAGGTAAGGTAAAGATGTTAAGGTTCTTCATAAAAACCCGCTAGTGCTGGGAATGATCAAACTGACCTTGGTTAACTCAAACTTTCAGCAACACACTGAGATGAGCTCGTATCACTGGAGCCAAACAGTTACTAAGACTTCTAAGAGAGAAGCCTCTCATACTGAGCTTGATCATTCCCAGGGAAGAGCTAGAGTATTATCTTTGCTTTTCATAACACCAGGACTTGCAATCTTGCTAATATTTAGATACTATAAAATATTCTGATGAATTACAAACCTACACCTTGAAAAAGGCAGAATAAAATAAATTATTTTATAAGAGTGATTAGAAGTATTGTCTCAATGAAAGCTCTGCCCTTCATAGCAGCAA